>KE505646.1:124811-157107 GCA_000441515.1 Elaeis oleifera
TCGGGTCGGGTCGGATCATGGATCAACCCGATCCGTTTGCAGCCTTATTTGGTAGTCCGGTGAAGCTACCATTGCAAGAAAAAACTTGTCAGCTAGATTTGGAACTCGTTCACTTGGAGGACTAATTGCAATTTTTGTCGTCTTATTTCCATGGAAAGGAAGAGGTGTTGGTGGAGCATCAATGATCACCATCCTAATATTCTAAGGTGAGGTCCTTCCCAGTATTATCAATATATAGTCGAGATAGTGCCATTTGTGCAAAAAAACAAAAAGAATAGAGTGGATGCAAATTATTAAACAACGATAACTCCAATCTCCTCTTTCTTGTACCCCACTCCCCATCTCTATCACATTTCTTGTTCCTCAAGCTTGTTGGGCCATGATATCAAACACTTTTGTCTCACGCGGGGAATCAAAAGCCATTCTTGAAAAGTATACTACTAGTTTTTATGAAAAAGGGCCAAAAGAGGCATATGTCAGTCGTGGAGCATATAACTGACTACTGTAATGGCAAAAAAAAAAAAAAAAAAAAGGGTCTTTGTGACTAATTAATTGTTCTTTCAGCATTCCGCAGGACAGTTTATCCAGACAACAGAAATCATTCATGGAGAATTAGCTCCCAACAAACTTGCTGCTAGGGGTCACAAAATTGTTACCCAGAATATGGTCCTCATTCAGTGTCTTAAGTTGCCTCACCTGAATACTTCAGAAATGAAGATTAGAAGAGGGACACATCAGGTGGTGGTCCATAAACAGTTCTCCATGAGAGTGGAAGAATCCATCCACCATGTCCATTGCCTGAAATATCCCAATCATAGACTTGCAATTAGTATCACAAGCATATTTAACTGATTATAACTCAAGGGAACATTGAAATTAAATCAGTAGTCATGAACCAAGCTGAAATGCACATCTGATAAAAATCAATGGCAGATCAGCTCTGGTTACAAAATCTGAAAGCTGGAAAAACACAATGTTTTAGACATCCAAAAAAACAAGCCATAAAAATGACATCCATTGCACCAAGGAAAAGGAAAGGTCTAGGTGGAGGGTAATGTCATTCAAACCAGCTGTGGGGTGTCACGCCCAACTGGGTGCCTAAAGCATTTCTGGTTCAAAATATAAAGAAGGAAACAGAAATCATAGCAATGCAACCCAAACTTACCACAAAACTTATCTGGGCTCAGGCCCAGAAGTCTGCAAGCTGCCTCAGCCAACTGAAATGAATCTGAGATGTTGTCCCCTTCCGAACAATAGCCCAATAAGCAAGTAACCCTCATGCCTTTTGCCTAGTTCCAACATTCAAAATGATGGGTAAATCTTTTGGACAATGAGAAGTAAAGAAACAATTTTTTACATGAAATATAGAAAGGGAATACCTTGCAACAAGAAACAATGCAGCAAAGGCAAGCCTGGGAAATAGTCATCATCTACCAATTCATCATCGTATGTGAACACATCTTCCTGAATAGGATTCCCTTCAGCTAGATAATTCAGATACTTCCATCGCCTTTGAGATGGATCATATTCCTCAAGTCTCTTCCACCCTAGCTTTTCACAATCATTATCAGTTCCATCATCACTGGCACTTGAAATGTAATATATCTGTATATTACTGAAATGAATGGACAGCCATATCATCAATAAGACATGTAAATCTCATGAGTGTAACCATCATGGATAAGATGGATACAAGAGATGCAAATATACTACTCACTGACCTGGATGCATCAATTTTTTCCTTCTACCAGAATCTAGACTTGAAAGAATTACCACATGTTCTTTCCAATGCTTGATGCAAAATGCGCCAAATTCTTTGCAAATTCAATCATCATTCCCTGTGTTAGTCAAAAGCTCGATTAGGTTAACATCCAACTGTGAAATTAATGATATAAAAAAACCACTTAAAATCTTGGGTAAAGAGGCATGGGATTTTTGGATAAGGGCACCAAAGTTTCAATGGTTCTGTACCAATATTATTTTATCGAAGATTGAAAGATGTGAACATTAATTGCAAAGGGGAAAATGCTAAAGGACAACTGAAGTTCACTTGGGACATCATACTGAATTTTATGGGCTTATTATGTCTTTATTACAGCCTTCAGATGTTACTCTATCATCACATGTTGACACCCTTATATGAAGAAGAAGTTCAAGCAGGATCAGGATTCATAATTCATAATGCAAGAGGGAGAATCATAGCTGCAAGAACCAGAAGACATTTTGCTAGTTCTGTTCCTTTAGGCAAACTCATGGCAGCTCAGGATGGAATCCAATATGCTATTATGGAGCCACATGCTTATTTATCCATATATAAGGTGATTCAGCAACTATGATTACTTGGTTGAGCTTTTGAGATATAGGAAAAAATACCATCAGCCAATACTTAGCAATATAACAAGGATGATTGAAGACCTGAAATGCTTCAGGGTCTCCCATCTGTATAAGGAGGTTGGTTTAACTGTAGACTGTCTTGCAGGCCTTGGATCTACAATTGATAAAGAATTTACTGAACAACTGTATTTTTGCATTAACAATTGAAATATTATTAGTTTACAGTGGAAGTGGGTCTGTCGGCATAATTCTGCTAGACACTACAAACTTACCTGCAGGTGGAGCACTGATCAAATGAGGATGGGACAGAAAGAGTACCATGTGGTGCTTGTTGGATGTGTAGCATGTACACAAACATGGCTACAGTATAAAAGACATGCCTCAGGCTACTTGAGTGCATTGCAAAAGAATTTCCAATTATGTTTGGATTGACCCAGACAGACCTGTCTTAGTTGCTGGGTCATGGATCAATGGTTCAGCTCTAGGTCGATTGTGGGACACTCCACTAAACCATAACATCATAGATAGAAAATAAGCAAATACTAACAAATAGCAAAACATCTTTAAAATTCTACAAAAAGGAAAACAAGAAAATGTACAATAATACTTCAATCATTTAACTTTCAGAAAGAAAATTGTAAGAAATTTTATATAACATAACAAATATGTGAAACTTACTGACATTTTAAAGTATAATAAAAGCAGAGTTTTAAAATATCCAAAATAATACATAAATATTTCCATTTTCTGCCAAAGGAGAAAAGGTATTTATTTTTTTATTGAAAGAATGGACTATTAAGTGTTTCACCTAATTAGATACATAATTCATAGGTATAATAACTAAAATACCAAATCAGTTCAACTATTGTCCTGGTGGTTAAGAGATTGGCAATCCCAAACTCAATCATGGGATGGGCCTCCATGCCACCATTATTTTCATAAGCATTTTTTAGCATAATCTAGGCAAAAGGACTTCAAGTTGACCAACTTGGGGTCAACCGGTTCAGCTAATCGATCCATTGGGTGGAAGTCTTTTCAAATGTCTGAGTACCTAGGTAACCCACCTTGACAAGGCTCATAAATAAGGGTCGAGTGGGTCGACCTAGTCGATAGGGCTGGAATTGGGATAGGCTGGACCAGCCATGCTCCTGTTTGAGTCCGGCCCACAATTTTTTGGGCTTTTAGTTGGGCTCAGGCTCAGGCTCAAAGATTTTTTTCAAAATCCCAACCCAACCCTGACACAATCCAAGTCTTAGCTCAAACCCAATCAGTTCGACCCAAATAAGCCCATGTGGGACATAAGATGGGCCAACCATAGTTGGCCGGATTGATCTGATTTTGGCCTAATTATCCTAAACCTTGTTTTGGTACGATGGGTTGCCATTTTGGTTAGAATCTTCCTCAGCCAACTGGATCAGATGCTTGAGGCCTGGGCCATTAAGTAGTTGCTGAGGCTTCCAATGAGAGGGCAATGCCACCACATGGGCATTGAGGATGACCTGGATGTTGATGCTGCCATCCATGAGGGACTGGATGTATTCTCGGAGGAAGAAGCATAAGGCATTGAAAGGCTGAGGGCTGATGGTAGAGGGGAAGCGAAAGAAGGAAGGGCCTGGGTAGGGGAAGTTGGCAAGGTTGTACTGCAGAGGTTGAAGCAGGTGGAGGCAGCAAGAGGAGGCAAGGGAGGGGGAAGCTGGAGAAGAGCTCGATGGATGGGGAGAAGGTGAAGGTAGAGTAGAGTTAGGGTTAGGTTTGAGAGGTCGATTCCTTGATGAAGCGCCTTGGCAACGACGAGAGGACAGATCTTTGATGGCAATAGCAGAGAGGGTAAGGGTGATGGTGTGATCACATTGGTTGCAGAACTAATGCTTATAGGGCTCAGCGGCACTGCCCAAGGCTCCAATGGAGATCATTGTTCTAGCAAGAGGAGAGGAAGGAAAGGAGACCAGAGACTGAAACTTGTGATGTCACCAAATAAAGACAAAAATATGCATAAATAAACAAATTATTAATTAACGAAATAAGTTCCTAACTATTTATTAATTTCAGGTAATTGAGCCATGTTTGGGCCTCCTTTCGAGTTGGCTTTGGGTTTGATTCTGGGCTCATCATTAGGCTTGGTGTAGGCTCTATCTTCTGGTTAGACACGGGTCGGGCCAAGCATCGACCCAAACTTGGCTCGAAATTATTCAAGCCCTACTTTTAGGCTCAAACCCAACCCGAACTACCTTGAAACTAGCCCATGGCCTGATCCTAAGCTGGTCCATCTTGGGCCCACTTCCAACCCAACCGATCGACCTACATGGGTCCACCAAACACTAGTTTTCGATATCGAAGGAGGCTTATCAGATAATATAATGCATACAATGCACCGAGGTATGACATCAACAGTAGCCGTGGGAAGGACATATGGATTGGTCCCATTGGACAAATGGAGGTGATACAACTATTCCTAACAACCACCTTTGAGACAATCGTGTCATGCATCGCATTGTCATATTCTTCTTCATCATGGTGTTGCTTTGGTTCTTTGGTCCAATTTGCTTCATTTCCAGTTGAACTACACAACATACTTCTACATGAGATGATTTTGGCACCAATAAATTCACCTAGAGAGAACCACTTTATCCTAGCTGCCTTCTTCAATGAGTGGACAGCTTCATGATTTAGAATATGAAAATCTTTTGTTGTAGATTTAACATCAAGACTAAAACAAATAAAAAAGCTCAAATGGGTACAACCCTACTGATTTGTTTTCCAAGCCACTAATAGAATGCCTCGTAATAATGGTTTAAAGTTTCCATGGGAACTCCAAAACTACAACCCAAATATTTGGTTCCGGGCAGTGAATAAAAAAGCGCGCCTAAGATGCTAGGCGCATGGTGCATGCTGCCTGGCGCTGAATAACAGTCAGGCGAGGCAATTTGCCTTAGGTGCACTTGAGGCACCTTAGGCGTGCCCCTAGCTGGTTCATATAAGGTGCTCAATAAGCGCGCCCAATAGGACTTTTCAGAATTTTAGTCAAAAAAGGAATGTACAGCTGGTAATTAGGTTAAGAGTTTTAAATTCAAATTACCTAGGGACTCTAAAATGGCTGCCAACTGCATCTTCGTTTAACTAAAAACAAACTGTAAAACCAACAAGTCTATCTCTATTTAAATTTTAAAGTGTAAACTATTCTTGATCAAGAAGAAGTCCACGTCTTTTAGAATTCTCCTTCAGCCAGAAACCAAAAAACGGTGCATCTAATCAGTGAACGCATGTAACAGAAGAAGTGAAGGACTCTCGGACTCTCTCCCTGCTTGCTGTCCGTTACTTCCTGAACCGATCTCTTCCTCCCTTTATCTCTCTCTCATTACATACCTATTCTTTTCTCTTTATTTTATCTTTTTTTTCCATCATGCTCATGCTCATGTAATTGTTCATTTACATGCAGCATGGCTTCTGAAAATGTTAAAAAAGATCCAGGATGGAAATATGGCTATTTGGCAGATCCTAAAACAAAACAATGTCACCTATAGCTTTTGCAGAAAAGAAGCTAAAGGTGGCATCTATAGGCTAAAGCAACATTTAGTTGGAGGTTTTAGAAATATCATAGCATGCCGAAAATGCCCTGAACATGTGAAAGTAGAAATTAGAGAGTTTATGCAAAAGAAAAAGACGAAAAGGATGATTTAAATTTGCTGCCTGATTATGATGATGTTGTTTGGAAGATGAGGAAGAAATGAAATTGCCATGGTTGATCCTCATGGAAAGAAATTGCAGATGCGAGAAACAAGGGCAATAAAAACCAAGACAACATGGTCCTATGGATGCCTTTTGCAATATCAAAAGAGAAAGAACAAGTGGAAACAAAGAAAGGAAAAGCAGACCACTATCAATGATGCATATAAGAAAGAGCTGAGAGAAAAAGCATGTGCAGACCTAGCAAGATGGATGTATGAAGCTGCAATTCCCTTTGAGGCTGTGAAACTAGATAGTTTTAGAGTTGCAGTTGAGTCCACTGGATGATATGGGGTGGCATGAAACCTCCAACTGCTTATGAAGTTCAGGTTCTTCTTCTAAAAAAAGAGGTAGCTCACACTGATGAGATAATGAAGAGTCATAGAGAGGAATGGGCAAGAATCATATGTACTACCATGTCTGATGGTTGGCAAGATAGGAGTCAGAGGACATTGATAAACTTTTGATCAATTATTCAAAAGGAAGTATGTTTATTGAATTTGTTGATGCATCTGTCTACATGAAGACTGGAGAAAACTTATTCAAATTACTTGATAGGATGGTCCAAAAAGTTAGAGTTGAAAATGTCGTACAAGTCATAACTGATAATGCAGCAAGTTATGGATTGGCTGGTAAGTTTGCTTAAAATATTTTTTTTATAAATGTCCTATTACTATATTTATGTTAGTAGTTTGTTAATAATAAGTTTGACATTGGAACTTGTGTTATTAGGATGATTTTTGGAGGCAAAGTATCCCACATTATATTGGACACTTTGTGCTGCCCATTATGTGAATTTGATGCTAGAAGACATTGGGAAGCTTTCTTCCATTGCAAGAACTATCAAAAGGGCAATTGAATTGATTAGGTTTATTTATAACCATTCTAGTGTCTTGAATATGATGAGAAAGTACACCAGCCAAAAAAACTTGCTAAGGCTAGCAAAAACTAGGTTTGCTACTTCATTCCTCACACTATCAAGCAAACACAGGCAATGTGACAATTTAAGAAAATGTTTACATCTAAAGAATGGTCAACTAGTAAATGGGCAAAGAAGCAAGTGGGAAAAAAGGCATGTCAAGCTATTTTATCACCTTCATTTTGCAATGGTATTCTTCATGCTCTTAAAGCGTCAGATCCCCTTGTTCGTGTGCTTCGTTTAGTTGATTATGAAAACAACCTGCTATGGGCGACATATATGAGGCCATGGATAGGGCTAAGGAAGCAATTGCAAAGTCATTCCACCATAAGGAGGATAAATATAGTGAGGTCTTTAAGATCATTGATACCAAGTGGAATTGCCAACTACATCAACCTTTACATGCAGCTGGGCATTACTTGAATCCTGAGTATTATTATGATAAGCACCAAATTGAGCAAGATGAAGAGGTGAAGGATGGGCTGTATAAATGCATTGCAAGGTTGGTTCCAGATCTTGGTGATCAAGATAAGATTGGTGAAGAGCTTTTAAAATACCAAAATGTTGAAGGCTTATTTGGTATCCCTATGGCAATTAGGCATAGGAAGACAAAGGCACCAGGTGAAAATTCTTAGTCACTAATTTAGAGGTAAAGGCCTAACGTTCTTATTTGACTAAGTAATTGTTAATTATTATTTGCAGCTGATTGGTGGTTTTCATATGGAGCTTCAACTCTTAAATTACAATAGTTTGCTATAAAAATTCTTAGCCTTACATGCAACTCATCAGGATGTGAGCGAAATTAGAGTGTTTTTGAACATGTAAGTACCTACGAGATGTTAGCTTAGTTTGGACTTTATAAGCAGACAACCAATTTTAATGTAACTTCAACCCATTTTGTAGGTTCATAGCAAAAAGAGTAACAGGCTTGCACAATCCCGCTTGAATGATTTGGTATATATTAAGTACAATAGGACTTTGATGAGGAGATTTAAGCTGCGGGATACACTTGATCCTATTTCATTGAAAGATATAGATGAAAGTAATGAGTGGTTAACTGGAAGGACTGAAGAAGAATCTGCTGAGGATCTATCTATTTTTTGATGGTGAAGATTTGACATGGGAAGTGCTAGAGCTTCTGGAGTAGAAGAGGAAAGATTAACCTGAGGTCAAGAGGAGGCAGGGCAGGGGAGAGGGCAGTAGGCCCAAGTTCTGGCTCAAATCATGCTTCATGTGAGAGAGAGGCTGAAATAGATGAGGAAGATGATGAGGGATACAAATCTAGTGATAGGGAAGATGCTTATGGGCCACTGGACTATGATGAGGATGAGGATGAATATTGAGACCAATAAGTCAATGACTGATTATTTTTATTAGAATCTTAGACATATTTATTAGAGCTGAGTTGACATTATGGTGTTTTTAGTTACTTATCTTTAGTTGTTTAAGGTTCAGCTTATCTTTTGTTGTTTGAGTTGACATTATGATGTTTGGATTGTTGTTTGAGCCTTGAGGTTCATTATTATAGTGTTTGGATTATTGTTTGAGGTTCATTAGTTTATATAATACTACTATTTTGTATTACAAATGCTGTTATATAATTTTATATGTTTTTTGCTTTAATTAATGCCTAGATTCACTCAGGCACGCGCCTAAGCCTTGCGCCCAGTGCCTAGGCACCAACAGCCCTTTGCGCTTTAGTGCGCCTAGGGCTTTTTAATACACTGGTTTCGGGCAGAAATCAAGATCAGCTTTTGAGTTTTTGTCTAAACTGATACATGGGCCAAAATATATCATGCATATACATCAATTGGTGCAGCTCTTTTCTTATTTCTTCAAAGGGCAACTAGTTACAATGCAAAGAATAGATAAATTCAAATAAAAAATTGCTTCCTCCCCCCAAACTATCACAAACTAAATATGGTGGAGAACAGAATTTGTAAACCACCAAACAGGTCATGTCAAACATGAATTCTTGAATTTTGGTTTCTACACACCCATGCATTATTATGTCTTGCTTTTGAAAATGGTGTCTAGAGTACTACTACATGGCCAGAAAAATTGGCATGAGATGTATTCTTCACCTTGTACTATTAGGTCTCAATTCTTTTTCAATAAAGGTGGGCATGGATGTTTTCATAAGCATTCCTTAAATGGAACAACAGTAATGAGCAAAACTAGCTGAAACACAACATCCCCATACAATATAATAAATTCTGCTGAGGAAGTCTTGACCATGAGAACAAGTACAGAGGAAGCTAACTGGTAAATATGCACTCCTGCTTCTATATCAAGGGAAAGGTTTTTGCATAGTACATAAATTTTGATATATCTTGAAATTAAAAAAATAATAATAATAAGAATTGAAGCATGTCTTTGTGCTGCATTTACAATTTGAAACAGCATAAGAAGTTTGGCTTACCTTTATAACTGGAGACCTTTGTTGGAAAGACTAAGTGCATATGAAGGAGATTCATAAGCTGCAATAGGACATCAAACATTATTTATTATCTTAAATATGTACTAGAAAGCCAAATATGACCAGAATGCTTCTAACTGTAAATGAGTCTATTTAACTATATGATGAGCAAGCTACTAATTATGCAAAGTACAACAATGCAAAAAAATTGTTTAACAAGTACATATGATATAAATAATTTATCTGCAACTAAAAGCTCTTGCACATGTGGTAGTTGTAGGTCGTGGTAACTCCCTAATTTTCAAAAGCTGAATCAATTTAAATTAAAAAAGAAACAATGAAATTTTACAAACCATTGTATGATCAATAATATAAAGGATCTAGAAAAGCAGTATGATGCAAAAAGCGGGTATTCAAGGCCATAAATATGGCACTAATCAAGATTCATTATCTCGGTACCAAACCCTATACTAGTACCATCCTATTACTGTATAGTACGCAATTCAATATAGTATGAGATGGCATACCATGTGTCGATACATACGAGACACCGTACTGATATGAGACCAACGCGATACGGGATGCACCAAACGGTTCGGCCCGGTACAGCATTCCATGGCACTAATGCATTAGATTAGGCACAATGCACAATTGAGGATAGAATGCACAATGATTGTCTGAAAGCAAGAAAGTGGAGGTGTATATATAGGTAAAAGATGGTGAGCTCACGGGCATATAATGAAGAAGTTCAAAGTTTCTTGAATGATAATCCTATGGAAGACATTAAAATATAAGGACCACAGTAGGGTTTGCATATACTAATGCTCAGTAGGGAGGTTTCAAAGAAATGATAACAAACAGGGACTGCATAAAATACCACACCAGACATGTAAGATATGGTTATTTGTTAGCTTCCTTAGCTAACAAGCTTACTTAATGATGTCAGGCAAATCCCAAATATTTAAAGAAGCATTAAAGCACTAGATTTTGATCGTAAATTTGACATAGTAAATTACACCATTCATCATTGAATTAATCTCATGCACCACAATTATGAATTTTAAGAGGGAATACTTCATATGATGAATATTTATAGATGGTGGCATATATCAAAATTTCTTGATTTGATTTTCTTATTAAAAGATGATTTTATTTATTTTATTTGTTGTCATGTTGAATCATATAAAGAGGAGCAAGGTCAGGTCCTATATAGGACTAAGCATGTATCTAGTATTTCTTTTAGTTTGTACACTCGACATTATTTATATGCTATTTCTTTTTGGACGTCTTAGAGGAAAAGTATATTGCAAAGTTTTATAGTATATCTACTAAGGAGAGAATCTTTTGGATGGATTTTACTTCTCTTTACTTTTTCAACTGATGGGAAGTTGGAAGAAGACTGGACACTATTCTTCAATTCCTCTTTAGAAGAGTATTGCTACGCTTGACCACTCCTCCCAGCATGGTCCACAAGTCCTCAGTGGTAGTCAGGGATTAGTGTGGTACACAGATGGGACATGGGTGTCAGTCAAGGCCCCATGAACCATATACAACCAATTGCTGACTTCCACAAAAGCAGGGAATGGAGTGGTGTGGTAAAGCTTTTTCCAAGAATAAATCCATCTGTTATATGTGCTAAGCACATCATAAAATACAAAAAAGAGTCTAGGTAGGGTTTTACAAGCACAATGGATGCATAAAGATGGCCGGTAGGAATGAAACATCCGATAGTGCAGGACCACCTAAATTCCATTTGGATTCAAAATTTTTCATTAAGTACCGATGATTCACTCATATCTTTATGCACCCCATAATTTAGACTGGTGCAGTATGCTGGTCCTCGGAAATATAAGCATGGTTTACACCAATTTTCTTTTTTTTTGTTTTGGGTTGTTGCTGCAAATGCAAGTTTATTTGCTGCATCTTTAAAAGATAACATAATACATGGTAATCATACCAGTGAAAGTGATTGGTAAAAGTGAGTCCAGTAGCCTATGCTCGATATAATTACAGGAGATTATTTTGGCTATTATGATACTATTGAGGAAGAGACTAAGGTTTCTGAAGATCAAAATGAAATTTCAGGCAATTTTTGATAATAATGTGTGAAGATAGTGGTAAAGGTTTGCTAACCACCTTTTCCCATGTGAGGTAAAAAGATCTTGGAATACATCTACTTCAAACTGATGGTAAAAAGAGAAAAAGAGTTTGTATGATAAGTCAGTTACTCAAACAAGGGTAATGGTGGAAGAATGCACCAAAAAGTCACATGTAGATACTGTTTATCTCTATAGGCAACCGAGAATTCGAACTGGCACCTTTGTTTCAGCATTTTCCTACTCTTACTCTTTTAAGACTCAGCAATCTACCAACATCCTTTAAATTCTCTTCTTTGATACACACCTTGAGGAGGGTACTAAGTAGGTCATTTTAACTTGGATGCACTAGCGAGATCCCCATGTGCACCTCATGCATAATGAAGCACTTTCAGAAAACATGTCTCAGGTATGAAACCTAGGAAAAATATCTATGATTATAGCAGATTGTTAGCTTGAACCCCTAAACATATCTCCCAGCCAAGTCTAAAAATAGGATAATAATAACATTTATGATCATTCTGGTCTGCTAATACCCTCAATAAATAGGAGATCTATCCTTCTCAATAACTTCCTAAACCTTCTCTAATTTGCTCTGCATTCCGGTGCTTTTGGCCATGCTCTAAGTTTAATGTGCAACAAATTGAAATTTACTCCATAACCATTTCAACTGGATTACACATGGTTCAAATCGGTGAGAAATAAACAAGGAAACAGCCATAAAACATCAAAAATAACCATCCAATTTCTATATCTTATTAACCCTGGGATACACTTGATAAATTGAACACAATTGGCATCAAACCAAGGCCAGCGGTTAGAGACAACCACACCTAGAAACACATTTTTCCAAACACAATCACATCCAATATTGAATAGGAATATTATTACGATAAATTCAGAATGGGCAAATACAAACCTTCGAGGGGCAGCGCGAGATCACCCTCTGGCGCTGGACCATAAGCATCATTCCCGACACAAGGAAGAACGGAGGGTTCGTCCAAGTACCCAATCCTTCTAGCTCCGGTTGATGAGATCAGGAGATCGATTGCAAGCTGCCCCACGTTCCCGATCGAGAGCCCTGGCTACCAAATCGGAGCAAGCAAAGTCCAAATCAACGACCCTTACTCTCCATTAAAACCCTAAGAAAAGAGGACATCCCAAAGGAGGAGAAGAAGAAGGAGTGACAGGGGTACGGGGTTGCGAACCAGAAGGAGAGTAGGGCAATCGGCGGAGAGGCTTCGGCCTTCCTCTTCAAGGGTAATTTCCATTGCGAGAAGAGCGCGGAGCGGTCTTGTTTTTGCCTTCGAATTTCACCTCTCGGTTTTGGAGCACTGTTGCAATTAGTCCTGGCATTCGGAGAGGAGGAGGTTTATGAACCTTCTGGGCTGAGCAAGAAGCCATAGCTGATATCCAGGCCAGCCCATATTTGGGATAGGCTTTATCTAAGAACATTGGGCTATTCAAGTTGGGCTTCAGCCATGATTAGTTGTTAGCCTCCAAACAGAGGCGGACCCCACCCGGGTGGGGTGGGGTGGGGTGGGGTGGGGTGGGCGGCGGGCAACAGTGTGAAAAGTTGAGGGGCCAAGGCAAAATTTTGTATATATAGGTGTTTGCCACGTGAAAAGTTTGGTATTAGCTGTATTTAAGCTTGAAGAATCTTTAAAGGAACATATTGTGAGAATCGATCTCCTTGCCGACTTTACTGGAGCCGAATGAAAAAAAAAAAAGAGAAGAGAGACGCAGGGTGAGGGATCAAGGAAGAAGCCGTCTTTGATTCAAACAGAGCACCATATATCTTGTACCAAAAAAGAAAAAAAGGGCACCGTATCCCTTGTTTATCCATGGCCACAGAAAACTGAGGAAAGGATAAGGATCTTGAGGGTTCCGATAGGAAACGTGCACCAATAGGAAAAGATGAGATTGAGCCTTATCCGAGGAGGAGTGACTGTCTTCGGCCACCGTCGAGCTACCTCGCCGAAGCTCTCCATCCCTCTAAAAATCTTATTCCTCTTTTCTAAACTTGTCAACCCCTATTCCGAGAGTCTTCGAAGGAGATACCACCAAAATCTGCACCAACGATTGCTGTCATCGTCACCGCCACCGTCTCTAATGAGCTTCCCTTCCTCCTCTTCCTTTCTGGTGAGATATCCCTCTTCCTTTCCTTTCTTCCTTTATTTTTGGGACCCCTGTCATCATCGTTCGGACCGTCGCATCTAGCCGTCACCGCACTACCACCGTCATCGGGCGATTTGGCTGCCTCACCACCAGAACCCCACCTTCGTTTGCCCTCTTAGGAACCCCAACTGGCCATGGGTTCAATCAGAAAAGAAGGATAAGAGAGAGAGAGAGAGAGAGTCAGAGAGAGGGATTAATTGTGGGTGAACTGGCTCAATCGTTTATTTTGAGTCTAACTCATTTACTAGACCTAATCTGATTGAATCTAGATCAATCTTGATAATATGGATCTGATCCAAATCTAGACCCAAGCTCAGAGCAGATTGAAATTCTTTCTCATTCATTTATTTGTCTTAAATTAAAATTAATAAAATTTGTTATTCATTTATTCTAGGCCTTTATCTTCGAACAAACATTGGATCTAGGGATCAGACTGCGAATGTCATAGAACTTTAGATCAGATCAACGGTAAATTTTCTCTTATCTCTAGGTTTATTTTTATATACATATTTGTGTGTTTAAAAGTTAGATTTTGTATATAAATATTTAAAATTATTGAAGTTTCAAATTAGATTTTCTCACTGATTATTTAGTCACTTACATTGAGAAGGAGATAGCTGAAAATTTTACAGTAGATTTCATTATTGATGAATTTAGTTCTATGAAAGAACGTCAGGTTCAATTCAAATAATATTTATGAAAAAATTATTTAAAATATTTTTAATTATTTATTAATATTTTTATTTTATATTCTCTTGGCTCTCCTGTAAAAGTTGGTGTGGTCCGCCCTGCCTCTAAAGCTTGGTTTAAACATGATGTATCCATCATATGTGCATGCTTGAGCATGTTGCTATTTTTTTTTTTTTTCTTTTTTTGGTAACAAAGGTGTGAGGAAGCTCATTGCAAGCAGATGAAAAGTGGTGTTGCCAGAATTCGAACTGAATCATAGAGGTCAGACGAAACCTTAAGTGAAGTTGTGAGGTCGAGGCTCTGAGTTGAACAACAACAATTGAGCTTGAACTTAGATGGAGAAGTGCACCTATCACAACTCATTTGACTCAAAAATATAAAGGAAAGTCTAGTTGCCGAATTTTCAGATAGAAGATCCTTCAATACTTAAATCAACGGGATTCTAGAGGAATATAGAAATTTTGAAAGAGCTGCAGAGTATGGAAGAGTGAGAGTCTAAAAAGTGTATCTAGAGGTCCCTAAGTGGCCGTTTATACAAAGAGGGATTGATGCCCATTAATGAGTAAGGCAGAAGTGAGCCATAACTACGCAGCAATGGTTTCTACATTGTGCATATGGAGAATCCTAACTGTATTAATCATATGATAATTGTCAATCCACTTGAGACAAAATAGTAGCCACTCCTCAATTGGCAAGATTGTGATTGTGATTTTAATGGTCGTTATTTGCTTTAAATATATTTGAATTAGAGATATGTAGCTTATTGCCGCTTGTCAACTAATCCGTTTTGATTGGCTTGATGTTCAAGTTGGCATCTCAACCAGTATCAAAGTTAGCAGTTTGGCTGACTATTATGGCTGGTGGTTTACTTGGCTGCTAAGACTTGCAGTTTGATGTATATCGGGGTCATCACTTTGGTCAATTGGGGAGGTTAGATTGATGAATATATACATCAAAAGGATTCCCCTACATTCGTATTGATGAAGAAACTAAAGTAGGTGGAAAGAGAAAATCTTTGTGCACCGCATGCGTTGCAATAAGACTGACATAAAGTGCACCATCCAATCATATTGGAGTACGTAGCTACCGCTTTCCAACGCACATTTAATAGTATTTTTAATGCTTGTAGTTTCAGTTTTTTCATTTGAAATTTTGAATGATGAAAATACTTCTCTTCTGAAAAAATTATGACATCTTGTGATCAAATTATGATTTTCTGCATGCAAGATATCATAATTTTTTTTTAATAGTCATAAAGAGAGATATTTTCGTCATTGAAAATTTATGAAATTTTTAAATGATGAAATACCCTCTCTTATGGCATCTTGTGTGCAAAAAGTCATGATATGACTGTAGGATGTCATAATATGATCACGGAATATCATAATTTTTTTAAAAAAGAGAAGTATCCTCATCATTTAAATTTTAAACGAAAAGTAAATCTACAAATATTAAATGCATATCAAAAAGTAGTGGCTACGTGGCCTAATCAGATAGTGTGGTGTATTTTTTACATCGGATGCAGTGTACAAAAATTACTCTATGTGGAAATCCTTCTATCCAAGTCCTATTTGACTTGTTCCATAATGGATAACTACTAGTAGACATCTTACCTAGTTGAGTTTGAGATAAAAGTGAGTTGGGCTGCCAAGTTTAGAACTCATGGAGAATCAAGCTGCCATCTAGTTGTCCTATTCTCGTGAAGAGAAATTCTTTGTCCATCACCCACGATGTAGAAAATCTGATGTGGAGCACATTATTTCGTCCTATTGGATCACGTAGTCACCGCTTTTCAATCCATATTTAATATCCGCAGTTCTATCATTTTATTTGAAATTTTGAATGATGAAAATACTCTTTTTCTTCCGAAAAAAATATGAAATCTTGTGCCGAAAATATCTTTTCCTCTCTATGACATATTGTGAAAAAATTATGACATCCTATGAAAAAAGTCATAATTTTAACACAGGATGTCATAATATCGATATAGGATATCATAATTTTTTTGAAAGAAAAAATATTTTATTATTCAAAATTTTAAACAAAAAAATAAAATTATGGATATTAAATGTGCATTGCAAAATGATGGCTATATGGTCTAATCAGATGAGGTGGTGTGCTCTATGATGGATTGCCTGTACGGCAGGCAATGTACAAAGAATTTCTGATTCTCATGAAAAGGCTTTGGTACCTTCACTCTGAATAAAACTACTTTTGCTATTTGATTTTCTTCCTTCTGTCGAGATTATAATCTTTTCCTTTTTTCTCTCTATTTTAAGCTCACAAAGCTAGTTTGGTTTCTTTTCCCTTTTTTGGCTCAGTAGGGACAGGACCTGTAGTAAAACCATGTTTGGCTGCAGGATAAGATAATTTGGAATAAATAAGTCAATCCATCCCTGACCCGTTTTACTTTGAAATAGAATATTTCATTATATAGGTTGAATAATTTATTCCAGATTAAGTGAGGCTTTACTTATTTATCAGAATATCTATTTCATCCCAAATATTTAGACTATTTTCTAGTATTTAGAAGGTTGTGTTGAAATAAATGGAATAAAGGAGTCTTTATTCTATTTAGCCCTCCTTTAATCTACATCATCCATAGCCTAAAAGTTCTGGAACATATCCCGGTATTATGTCATGCTCTGAATTCTCACATAGTCCTCTAGACAAGGAGTTACATTGGCCTAAATACATCCTTATATGATAAGCTATTAGGTATGCTTCCACTCCACGTGCAACACTAAGCATATAGTGACATTGGCCACGATCACAGGATACAGACAGACAGAAAAACAAGATAAACTAGAGAGCATCAGAGAAGGCAATATACTCTATGTGACCTTTTAAACGAGTGACATAACTTTATTCCAACAAGATAGGTTTTACATCTTCACTAATATCCAATCCCCTCTCTTAGTTAGTATGAAAAATATATAATAATTCAGAATTTCATCCAAAAAAATTAATCAAAAGATATTATTTAAATTTTTTGACTCTATATAAATATATCCAAGATTTTCTTAGCAAATAATTGACGTGGGATTAAATATATATTTGTAAAAGTCCTTACATAGACTAAGAGTCCAAATCCATACTTTCATTTATAAATACTACGATTGGCTCATGATTAGTCCCACTGAATCCATACTACAGTATTTCTATGTGCTGGATCAGCTCTGATACCATTTGTAACAATTCAAGATCTCATCTAAAAAGACTAGTTTGAAGGTATTATTTAGATTCTTTGATCCTCTATAAATATCTTAGATCTTCTTAAAGAATAATCGATGTGGGACTATATGCAGGCCCACACAGGTCCTCATATTTTCTAATGTCCTCACTAGACTAAGGGTCCAAACCTATGCTTCCATTCATAAACACCACGATCCATTTATGGTCAGCCCAAATAAACTCATATTATAATATTTCTTAGTCTACATGGGTTACGGACTGGGTTAGTTCTGATATCATTTATAACAAGTTGAGATCTTATCCAAAAAAATATTATTTAGATTTTTTGATTTTGTATAGATATTTAAAATTTTTTTAATAAATAACTAATATTAAACTAAATATACGTCCATATCGATCCTCATAATTTTCGACATGGCAATCTTATATACCTAATTTAAAAAACATAAAAAAAAACATCTCATCGGGCATGTATTGTCACATCCATGCACATTCCTAGCTTTTCAAACATTGGGAACTATTTAATTGAGATGCGTTTGAAAAAGCCAATCAGCCGGCCAACACGTTATATCTATTTGTTTTATTTAGTTCCCTTCTTCTAAGTTCTGTCACTCATGAATAAGACGCCTAAGTGCTTGTTTTTTTTTGGTCAGAAGTCTAAGTGCTTGTTTAAAATAAATATCTTTGCACACTAAAAATATCGTATCGAGACAATTTCCATATATGCCACCCTGCAAGCTCTGAGGCATCCGCTTACACTGACACCTCAAAGGTAGAAAGTTGTAACCTCCATACAAGCACATTTGATGCGAAAGCCAATACTGCATGCTATTCATGCTCCGTGGGTCACCATAAAGTCTTCCCACAATTGCCAGATTATTGGATAAGGTGTCTTTCTCACGTCATTGTACTTCTCACGTCATTGTATCTTTTCCTTCCCTCTCGGTGGCAAGCCAGCTGCACTATAGCGCAATGTTAAGCACTCGATTACATCAAAGCAGTACGGCCGATTGGTCGGCACATAGATCAAAAAAAATATATTTTTTTTTAGAGCTGATGCTTGAGTCCGTGCATCGATCAATCATCTTGGGTGGTGCGTGCCAAGCTGCATCGCCCATGGTGTAGAAAATTTTTTTATAAATATTATAACTATTCATATCCGCAAATCTCATTCAACTATGAACCAAATCATACCTACTAATTTCAGAGACTAGCTCCAAATTTTGCTAGTCTTTAATCTCATTGTTAGCTTGATTTTGAGGATCACATAACAATCTATATCAGCGTATGCACACTAATATGTATAACCTCTTGTGTATACCAAATATGATGGAACAGAAATATAAAATCCTTTCTTGCTCTCTCTCACTCTCTCTCTCTTATTTTTTTTATAAATATTTTAATATGATATCAGAGATAGCAATCACCTAATCTATGACTGTTATCTCTTCTGCCTCTAATACGACCGTTATTGCCATGTGTAGAAGCCTTGATGACTCTTGTTACTAACTTATCAATCTTATTTTCAATAAATCACCATCTGAAGATCCTCCATTTTTAGTCGATCTACAGATTCTCTATTTCTCAGCAAATCCTCTATTTCCTAATGAATCAATATCCAAAGATTCTAAATTTTTCTAGTATTTGCAGATCCTCCATTTTTCAGAAATTAACATCTAAAGATCTTTATTTTATGATGAATGTGGCTCCTCGACACTACCTTTTTCCTCAGCCTTAGACATTTCATCATCTCTCCTCATTGTCGTCCGATCCCTTCTCTCCATCCTTGATTTCACTTGCTACCTCCAACTCTTTCACCACCTAGTTTGAAACCTCTTCCTCCTTTTCCATGGTATCTTCATTTGTGAGGATCATTGACCTTTAGTTGTTTTCTCTCCAAGCACCAACCCTCACCGCAACCACCAATTTTTGAATATATTCTCACGGCTCATCTAAAATAGCCACAACAACCAATGTGTCTCTACCACATCAGTATAGACAAACACATTATCCATCTACATCATTGTTGAGTAGTTATGACACCCACCACATCATCATTTGTCCAACCATAAAACTTGCTACATTAGTCATTTTGCTATATCACTACAATATGAGAGCCATGTTATCCACTAATCAAACACAATAGTTTATATTATCAAATCTGTCGATCAGTCATATCATTAGACATATCAATCAGCCACAGCAGACACATCAATTTATCATAGCAGTCAAATATGTTGACAAACATATCAGTCTGCCACATTAGTCAATCATATCAATGGATACATCAATCTGCCATGTTAGCCAGCTACAATAGTATTGCCAAACATATCAATTTGCTGCTTCAACACCTTGATATGCCATATCAGTTTCTGAGTAACTATGTC
This sequence comes from Elaeis oleifera, assembly GCA_000441515.1. NCBI lineage: Eukaryota > Viridiplantae > Streptophyta > Magnoliopsida > Arecales > Arecaceae > Elaeis > Elaeis oleifera. The sequence continues at coordinate 144,753 of KE505646.1, forward strand.
AACTCCTATTTTATCATATCAGATTTTATGCTATCACATCAGCTTGATACATTGGTATACCATATCGAGTTTTAAGCTACTAAGTTAGCTTCTAATCTATAATATCAACTTTGAGTTGCTATGTTAACTTCTAATCTACTATGCCAAATTCTATATATGCCATCATTTAGCTTAACACATCAATCTGCTATATCGACTTCGAAACTGCTATGTTAGCTCCAAATCTACTACATCAGCTTCTAACATACTATGAGAGCTCCTGTTGCCCAGATATGGAGCCCAAGAGGGGGGCGGGGGGAATTGGGTCTCTTAAAATTTTAGTGATTAGTGCTCAAACAGAATATGCTCAACTTGATGAGTAAGGTGAGTTAATTAACAATGACAAAGGATCAAATACTATTAACAAGTGAACAAGTATAGAGCACAACAAGGAAGAAAACATATACAAGCACAGCAAACACTAAGGATTTATAGTGGTTCGGTGCTAACCTTGCACCTACATGCACTCCCCAAGACCCAACTTGAGAATTCAATCCACTAAAAAGATTTCAATTACAACACGTTGGATTACACCGACCCTTGCTGTCAAGTAAGAATGCTTATTTTTCAGATACAAGCCAACTCACAAACCCTCTGATTACAGGTTTGGATCAACCTATTTGAGTTTTAGAACCCTCCAAAACTCAAAACTCAAAGTATAACAGCAAATGAATAGAGTACAGAATTTTAGTACAAAAGAGCTCCTTAAATGAGCATAATAAATAATAAAAACATAATACTCAAAGAGTAAAAGCCTTTGTTAGATACCCCCTGATGATTGGAATACTTGAATGCAGTTGGAGAGTGGTTGGTGAGCTGATTGAATGCTTCTTTCTCTCTTTCTAAGATTTTTTTTCTCTTTCTCAGATTTGAACTTGAATTTCTCAATTTTTTTTTTAATTTTCTACCTCTAGAAAGCATTTATAGTCTTCATTAAGTCTTGAGAGTGTCTTAAAATCGGTTAAGAGTTGTTGGAATATGTTTAATGTATATTAAATGCATCAAAAATAGGCTGAAAACTAGCCGTTATGCGCATCTGCACCGCAGTGGGTCGACCCAATTGGCCAGACAGAGAACCATGCTCTCTATCTTGATCTCAAGCTCTCAGGGGTCGACCTATGGATCACCCCACTGTGTGTCAAAGGCCAAGACAGATGCGTGCCGGCTTCCCTTTGTAAGGGGATGATGTAATGAATTGCCCCATTCTGTTCCAATATAATTTTCATATATTTAAGTATCGAAACTTACCAAAACACTACCAAACACTCTTAAATGGATTTGAATAAGCTTGACACTCTCAAAAAGCTTCAAAATCGTCTCTAACTTGTAAAATTTTCAACTTTGATACTCTTGAAGAAGCTTTTCAAACTCAATATTTTTGGACTATCTGAAACTATACCAAAGTATTCTTTAAGGATAAGAAACTCATTAGTAGTCTTCTCAAATGGTTTGTGACCATCAAAATCAATTCTTGAAGCAATAATCTCTCTCTTTTTGATGATGATAAAATATTTGAGTGTTCACAAAAAGAGATCAATAAAGCACAAAAGGTTAAGTTTTAAAGTACTTGAAAGTTAAGAGAACATGCCAAAAGTTGAACATAAGTTATAGAGAATCATGAGTTCCACACTATCAGCAAGTTATGATGTTTTAAACTATACTTTCCTATTTTTGCTGAAAATTGCTTATAAAATATCAAAGTTTTGTTAAAAATTATTTCTAAAATAAAATTCTCTTCCTTTCTTATATGAAAAGATAAAATAATCATTTTATAAAAATATTTACTTTCTTTCTCTCCTCCTTTCTAGTCACATAACCAACTTGCAAAAATACTTACTTTCTTTCTCTCCCCCTTGCTAGTCACATAATCAACTTGTAAAAACTGTAAAAACTCTCTTTTTCTCTCTTTCTTATTTCTCCTCCTTTTTGACATCATCAAAAATGGATTAAAGAAAGTTTATAAATAGTCAAATTTTTAATAAGTGAGAGAAGTAGGTTATGGGCTACGGTCCTACAGCAGGTGTCAGAGTAACTTTTAATTGAATAGAAATTCATTCATAAATATCTAAGAAGTCATAATCATAAGTTAATAACACAAAAGATGATAATAGATAACCTCATTTAAATACAATAAAATAGGAGGTTACAAAAGTCATGTACATGATCAAGTCACAATACATCTATACATTACCATAAATATCTATAAGGTTCTCATACAACTAGTAGTATGAGACCTAAAGCAGCTAATACAAAACAGCATAATCATGATCAGGGAGACTAGGCATCAGGCTTGTGATCAGAAAAACAAATGAGGGAATAACTTCGAAGTAGAATCACGACCACGTCTGCCTCGACCTCAACTAGATGATCTCGTCTGAGTAGAAGAGGTCGGGGACGGAAGGCAATATGCTGAACAAGGGTAGGCTCAGTGGATACAGAGGGTTTGAACTGGAGTTGAGTTCTAATGACATCTAGCTGAGATAAGACACCTCTCACTGAAACCCTGAGTCCCTCAAGATCAGATGAAATAAAATCTTTTGAGTTTCTAATATCAGTCCGGATCAACTCAAGTGTCGATCTGAGCAGGTCATGAAGTCTCTCTACCTCCTGAACAAGATCAGCTAACTGAGATGAAGAGCTGCTCGAGGTGCTCGCTCCTGCTAACAGTGAAGCCAAGACCAGTCTGATCTCCCTCTCTATATCAAAAAGTCTGCCACTGAATTTGAGCATAGGGCTCTCCATACTCTCCAATCTGGAGCTCAAGTTAGTCAATAACTGTACTAAGGAAGAGATATGTGGCACAACTAAAAAATTTGATGAGGAAGCTGAGAATGAGCTCGACTGAGGAGGCTAATACTGATGCTACTGCATCTGCTAAATGATCTGCTACTGAAACTGCTAAATTACTGAAGGAGCTACTCTTGAAACTACTGTTGTTGGATGGAAGAATGCCTGCTACCGCTCAACTAGCAGTCCCATCTCATCCTCCCCAATCTAGATGATGATGGCACGATATGGCTCGTAGATGGGGGTGCACTAACTGAAAGATCTACCTCAGATTCTAACATAAAATGAATATCAGGGCTCGACCTGGGCTCAGGTGGTGATGAGGGACCCTCTCCCTCAGTACGCTCCTCCTCCTCCTCCTCCTCCTCCACAACTATAGCACCTCAACCCTTGGTCCAATGACCATCCACTCTAATGAAATCCATACGTCGAAGGAAATGATCGTTGTAAGTGTCAGTTTCAGCAGTCTGCACATAGTCTCCCCCTCAAAACTCACACCAAACTGTTTAAAAATAACTGTCAGGGCCATTCCATAAGGTAAGGGAGCCTTGGATCTATTCAAGGCCTCCCTCATGGCATCAATCATCAGAGACGAGAGATTTAGTGGAGACTCAGATATAACATAGTGCATTAGACATATATCCCGTCCAATCATCAGATCATATCTTCTCCCTTTGGAAAAGAAGATCCTAGAGATTATGTGGTAGAGTAGTCTCATCTCCACACTCAAGTCTTTTGCCTCTATCTTCATGAAACCTACAACATCATCTCTCCCTAGGATGGACCTGAGTTCATCCTCTTTCCTAAGAAGCTCATCAAGACAACTTTCCTCACAAGGTATTTGAAGCAATCTATCCAACTTTGTAGCATTCAAGACAATCTCAACACCGTTTACAACAGATCTTAGAACTCCATCATTAAATACTAGGTTTGAGTAAAATTCTTTAACTAAGTCTATGTACACTGGCTCAGACAAGCAATAGAAGAACCTCCATCTTTGTTTAACTATCTTCTCTCTAATTGAAAAACTATCTCTTCTTAAGAAGCCAAAATCTATATTCCTCCCTAAAGCAATTTTTCTGGCAGAAAGAAAAATCTTACTTGGAGTCCTAGGAGGAGAGGCTTGAGTTGGAAACTGAGCTGCCCTCTTTCTTCTTTTGTCTACCTCTGGTGGCCTCACAGATTTTTTTCTTTGGGACAGCCGCACCTTGGGAGCCATTTGGTACAGTGAGGGCCAAGAAATCGATCAAGAGAAGAATAGAGGGTGAAAGGATAATAGGGATGAAAAGAAATGAGAGATTAGAGATAGATGGTCTACGTTTAAGATTTTGAAAGGAGGGTTTCAGGATTTGGTTAAGATCAAGAAGAATGGGTTGTGATCATGGATCGGCCAAGAGAAGGTGTCTACCCAAGTTTTTATGATAGATTCTAAGAATTTTGGGCCGATTGAAGGTTGGATTTAGGGATTTATAGCTGATGGGAAGCTTGGAGAGGGACTTTAATTGGGATGAAGATGGAGAAAGATGAACAGTAGATGAGCCGGTCTCTTTGAAATTTTAGAAAAAGTTAACGGATCGATCCACAATCATACCTTACGAACACATTTACCCGATAATTGGGACATCCCATGGGTCGTCCCATTCAGGGTTGGTTCAGACGATGTAGAAAAAATTCAAAAACAAGAGAAAAATCAAAGAAAAAAATTAGAAAAGACTTGAATTGACATAAGATGATCTTGTAGAGCTCAGATAAATTTTGGTATGATTTTTTGATAAAAATTTTAATGAAAAAAAATCTAAGATCATATCTGAATAATTTTGATGATTTTTAATTGACTTGAAACAGACCTCAAATAAAAGTAAATGCTATCTAAATTTAAGATGATGAAGTAAAAAAAGTTTGAAAAGATTTTGAGAGAAGAACCATGATGAGAGATCAAGCAAAAGGATCTAAGATGCCTAATTTCTTCCTAATTTTATAAAATCTATCTTCATTTAATGCTTTAGTGAATATGTCAGCTAATTATTTCTCAGTATTTATATATTCAAGCATTACATCATTATTTTGAACATGTTTCCTTATAAAGTGATGTCTAATTTCAATATATTTTGACCTAGAATGTTGGATTGAGTTTTTAGTCAAACTAATGGCACTAGTATTGTCACATCTTATGGGAATGTCTTTAAGTTCAATCTCAAAATTTATGAGCTGTTGCTTAATCCACAAGATTTGAGCACAGCAACTTCCGACTGTAATGTACTTGACCTCGATCGTAGATAATGCCACTAAATTTTACTTCTTGCTAAATCAAGAGATTAAGTTGACTCCTAAAAATTGATAAATTTCACTAGTACTTTTTCTGTCTAATCTATATCTAGCAAAATCAGCATCCGAGTAACCTATTAAATCTATAGAAGATTGCTTAAAAAATTAGAGTCATAGGTTTTGTGTTCCTTTTAGGTATTTGAATATTCTTTTAACAGTATTCAAGTATGATTCCTTAGGGTTAGACTGAAATCTAGCATACATACATATGCTGAATATTATATCAGGTCTACTGATAGTAAGATATAACAAAGAACCTATCATACCTTTATAAAGCTTTGAATCAACAGACTTACCATGTTCATCCTTATCTAATTTACAGAAAGGGGTCATAGGAGTACTTACACTCTTGGAGCTCTTAATCCCAAATTTCTTTAATAATTTTCTTATGTACTTGCTTTGGGTGATGGAGATCTCTTCCTTCATTTGCTTGATTTGGAGTCTGAGAAAGAAGGTGAGTTCTCCCATCATGCTCATCTCAAACTCCTGTATAAGCTTGGTAACTTCTTGACACAAAGCTTCATTAGTAGATCCAAATATAATATCATCAATATATATTTGTATAACTAGCATCTTTTCATCTTTTCTTTTTATAAAAAGAGTTGTACCTACTTTTTTTTTGAAAAATTATTTTCTAATAAAAACTTATTTAGTCTTTCATACCAAGTCCTAGGCGCTTGTTTCAAACCATACAAAGCTTTATTTAATTTAAATACATGATTTGGATATTTTTGATTTTTAAAGTCTGGAGGTTGCTCTACATATACCTCTTCGATAATATAATCATTTAGAAAGGTACTTTTAACATCCATTTGAAATAGTTTAAAATTCATGAAATATGCATAAGCAAGCAACATTCTTATAGCTTCTAATCTAGCAACAGGTGCAAATATCTCATCAAAATCAATTCCTTCCTGTTAGTTATATCCTTTAGTAACTAGTCTTACTTTATTTCTAATTACATTACTATCTTCATCAAGTTTATTTCTATATATCCATTTTGTTCCAATTATTGGATAGTTTTAGGTCTAGCAACAAGAGTCCAAACATTATTTCTTTCACACTGGTTTAACTCTTCTTGCATAGCATTAATCCAATTATAATTTTGTTTAGCTTCTTCTATTGTCTTAGGTTCTAAGTGAGAAACAAAAGCTATATAATTATATATATCTCTAAGAGAAGATCGAGTTCTTACTCTTTGTGTCGAATTACTAATGATTAATTCTTTGAGGTGATTATAGACATACTTCCATTCCTTTGAAAGATCACTTGTACTTTGATATTGTTCTTGAATATTTTGATCATTGATGCTCTCATCCTCATACTTTTCCTCCAGCTGATCTTTATTTCGCTCATTTGAGTCTTTGATGGTGAGCTCTTTCATTCCTTCTTCTATGATACCTGCATCATCAGCATCCTCTCTCTTTCTTGATGGAAGATCATTAGTTTTATCAAAAACTATATGGATTAACTCTTCTACTATTAGAGTTCTTTTATTAAAAATTCTAAAAGCTCTACTAGAAGTAGAATAGCTAAGGAAGATAGCTTCATCAAATTTAGCATCAAATTTTTCTAAGCTATTTTTATCATTATTTAAAATAAAGCAACGATAACCAAAAATATGAAATACTATATGTTAGATTTTCTATCTTTTCATAATTTATAAGGTGTTTTCTTTAAAATTGATCTTATTAAAGCACGGTTTAAGATGTAACATGCTGTGTTGATAGCTTCTGTCCAAAAATATTTTGGAAGATTGCTCTCACATAGTATGGTATGGGCTATTTCTTCAAGAGTTCTATTTTTTTTTTCTACTACCCATTTTGTTGGGATGTTCTTGGTGCAGAAAATTATGATCTATGCCTTTCATCATAAATTTTCAAAATTTGGTTTCAAATTCGGTACCGTGGTCACTACAAATTGAAACAATTGGTCAACCTTTTTCATTTGAGATTTTTCAACAAAACCTAGAAAAAACTGAAAATACTTCATCTTTAGATGCTAAAACAAGATCCAAATGAAACGCGAGAAATCATCGATAATCACAAAATCATATCTTTACCTCCTAAGCTAGTTGTCCTTGTAGGACCAAATAAATTCATATATAAAAGTTCTAAAGATTTAGAAGTTGAAACTATGTTCTTAGGTTTAAAAAAATCTCTTGTTTGCTTACCTAATTGGTATGTATCATAAATTTTATCTTTTCAAAATTTATCTTTGGCAAATCAAAAATCAAATTCTTTTAAAATTTGGATAGTATGTGCATACTAATATGTGTAAGCCTATGATGCCAAAGCCAACTAGTCTCATTGATTTTAGCATTCATGGCCACAAGACATTGCATATTTTGCATGAAAAGATTATTCAAATATACCATGTAAATATTGCCATGCCTATGTCCAATGAACCTAATGCTATCATCAAAAAGACTAGTTACAATACACATAGATGATTCAAAAACTACTTTATAACCTGTATCACATAATTGACTAATGCTTAATAGGTTATGTTTAAGACCATCTATAAGCAAAATATTTTCAATATAAGTGGAGGGAGTGATACCAATATTACCTATACCAATGATATTCTTTTGCCATTATCTCCAAAGATGACCATCCCTCTATTTCTAGCCTCCAAGGTGATGAATTGAGACTCATCACTGGTCATGTGTCTTGAGCACCTGCTATTAGGATACCACTTTCGCTTCATTGCTTGGGATACAAGATACACCTATACATATAAAATCCAGTTTTAATTTAGGTACCCAAGCTAACTTGGATCTTTGGGGTTAGTGATAATGATTCCTTTTGAAACCCATATTTTCTTAATATTTATACTAATAAATTTGTTTGACAAGCACACATAAGCTTTATGTCTTACCTTGCCACATTTAAACATATAATGTTTGATAATTTGTTCATGGATGCATTTATAAAGATATTTTCAAAATTTCTATTTTCTAAGAGTATTATAACCAAGACCGGCTTTATCATATACTGCTCTTTGATTATCAATAATCATTTGAAGTTTATTTGAGCTTAGGATAAATCTATCAACTATTGATTTTAATTTGGTTACTTTTTCCTTTAGATTTTGATTTTCCTTTACAAGAGTCTTATTTATACTTGAATTTTTTTTTGATAGAGTTTGATATTTCATTTCTAATTCTTTATTTTTGTTGGAGATCTTTTCTTTTCTTTAGATAAAGTTTGATTTTTTCATTTTAGATCTTATTTTCAGTCTTAATTCTTTAAATCATCCAAAAGCTCATGAAATGCTTCTTGCAGTTCATCATAAGAAATTCATTTTGAGTTCAGTGATTACCTCATTTTTATGTGCCATAAGGCACATGTTGGCTTCTTCATGAGATTCATCATCTGAGGTGGAGTCATCACTATCGCTCCATGTAGCCATCATTGTCCTTTTCTTCTTGAACTTCTTCGGACCCTTCTTGAGCTGGGGACAGTCCAATCTAAAATGGCCCGACTTCTTACACTCATAACAAATGATGGATTGTTCTTCTTTTTTCTTTACTTGGCTCCCCTTAACTGGTGGTCTTCTCTTGGTCCCTTGTCTTCTTTTCTTCATAAATCATCTGAATTTTCTTGTGATCAATGCCAAATCCTCATCATCTTCACTGTTTTCTGATTTTTCTAAATCTTCTTCTTCTTGAGCCATTGATTTGAGGGCAATTGTCTTCTTTCTTTTGGTCTCTTCTTCAAAATGTTGCTTCATGGTCAGTTCTTGGATCATGAGAGATCCAAACAGCTCCTCCAAAGATAAGATGTTTAAGTCGTTGGCTTCTTGAATCACCATGACCTTTGCCTCTCATGATCTTGGTAGAGATCTAAGAACTTTTCTTACAAGGTCACTGTTAGAATAACACTTTTCAAGACTCTTTAGACCATTTATAATATTAATGAAATGAGTAAATATTTATGTTATAGACTCATCAAGTTTCATTTTAAACAATTCATAATTATGCATAAGTATGTTAATTTTTGACTCTTTTACTTGATTTGTGCCCTCATGTGTAACTTCTAACTTATCCCAAATTTCTTTAGCTGAATTACATGTAAAATATAGTTAAATTCATTTGCATCTAAGGTGCAATATAGAACATTCATGGCTTTAGCATTGAGCTAAGCCATTTTCTTGTCAAACTCATCCCATTCACCTTCCGACTTAGGAAGAGACACACCATCAATCAATTTAGTGGGTGTGTGAGGTCCATTCACTATGATACTCCACATATCATAGTCAAATATTTAGATAAATATTCTCATCCGAGCTTTTCAATAAGTGTAGTTGGACCCATTGAAAAGTATAGATCGGTTGGTGGATTGTCCCTCGACTAGAGATGTGCCAAATTGGATTGCCATAGATCTTTGACTTTTGATGGTTAAATTAAGCAAGGACTAGAGCACCAGACTCTGATACCACTTATTGTCCAAATATGGAGCCCAAGAGAGGGGGGGGGGGGGTGGAATTGGGTCTCTTAAAATTTTTAATGATGAGTGCTTAAACAAATATGCTCAACTTGATGAGTGAGGTGAGTTAATTGACAATGATAAAGGATCAAACACAATTAATAAGTGAACAAGTATAGAGCACAACAAAGAAGAAAAAATATGCAAGCATAGCAAACATTAAAAATTATAGTAGTTCGATGCTAACCTTGCACCTACATCCACTCTCCAAGACCCAACTTGAGAATTCAATCCACTAAAAGGATTTTCAATTACAACACATCAGATTACACTGACTCTTGCTGTCCAAGCAAGAACGCTTATTTTTTGGGTACAAACCAACCCATAAATCCTTTGATTATAGGTTTGGATCAATCTATCTGAGTTTTGAAACTTTCAAAAACTCAAAACTCAAAGTACAATAGCAAATGAATAGAGTACAGAATTTTCAGCACAAAAGAGCTCCTTAAATGAGTATAATAAAATAATAAAAGCATAATACTCAAGGAGTAGAAGTCTTTGTTGGACACCCTCAGACGATTTGAATACTTGAATACAGCTGGAGAGTGGTTGATGAGCTGATTGAATGCTTCTTTCTCTCTTTTTAGGATTTTCTTTCTCTTTCTCAGATTTGAGCTTGAATATCTCAGTTTTTTTAATTTCCCACCTGTAGAAAGTATTTATAGTCTTCATTAAGTCTTGAGAGTGTCTTAGAATCGGTTAAGAGCTATTGGAGTGGATTTAATACACATTAAATATATCAAAAATGGACTAAAAGCTAGCCATTACGTGCGTCTGTGCCTTAGTGGATCAACCTATGGATTGATCCAATTGGCCGGATGGAGAACCATGCTCTCTGTCTTGATCTCAGGCTCTCAAGGGTCGACCCATGGGTCACCCACCACATGCCAAAGGTCAAGACAGATGCGTGCTAGCTCCGTTTTGCAAGGGGATGATCTAATGGGTCGGTCCATTCTATTTCAATCCAATTTTTCATACATTTAAGTACCGAAGCTTACCAAAATACTATCAAACACTTTTAAATAGATTTGAATGAGCTTGACACTCCCAAAAGGTTTCAAAATCATCTCCAACTTGCAAAATCTTCAACTTTGACACCTTTGAAGAAGCTTTTCAAACTCAATATTTTTGGACTATCTGAAACCACACCAAAGATTCTTCAAGGATAAGAAACTCATTAGTAGTCTCCTCAAATGGTTTGTGACCATCAAAATTAAGTTTTGGGGCAACAGCTCCTAATCTATCATATCAATTGTGCTATCATATCAGCTCTTGATTTATCACCTACAACCTCCAAGTTACCATATTAGCTCTTAATCTACCACCATATCAGCTTTTGAACTGCTATGTGAGCCTATCATGCTAGCTTTTAAGCTACTAATTCAACTCATGATCTACCATGTTCCTTCCAAATGCTTTCATAATTAGGTTTTCAAACTCAAGTTGGCATTTACAGTACCACCTTGAGTTTGGAGAGAGGGGGTGTTAGCACGATTTTAAGGATCATATAACAACCTGTATTAGTTTGTAATATTTTCTTTATTAGTATGATTCCTAATAGTTTGTATTATTTTCTTTATAAGTATGATCTTTAAAAAGTGAATTTAGGGATCACATAGCAACCTATATCAGTCTGTAATATTTTTGTTAGCATGTTCTTGCATTAGCTTGTATTATTTTCTTATATAAAGTCTGCATACTAATATATAACCTCTAAGGTGTACTGAATGTGATGGAATAGAAATATGACCATTTTTTCTCTCTCTTATTTTCTTTTTTCTAAACACCTATTATCTTATTTATCCACAAACCGGACTTGCACCATATTACAACTTTACATGACATTCAAAGCTAGTCATAATATCCGAAAGTTGCATCACACAAGGATTTATTGATCCAAAAATTCTACCACATCTTAATTCATCAAAATAAAGTAACCCCTCTCCCATCCCCATCTAAGGCAGCCATTGACAAGCACTAATTAAGGAGCAACATTATCTCCTATTTGAGTGATATGAGGCAAATGATTATTCCATGATCCAATAATAAACATATCTATTCCTTTACCAATGCTCAATGTATGCATATAGAAACAATTATTATTTCCATGATCTAAACAAACAAACCATGATATCTTATCCACATGAATAGTGAAATCTGAAATGTATGTTTAACTTTTTTGTGTTGAAAATTCTTATAAGATGGGCTTCCATTGATTATAGATTGATTTTTTTTCTCATTTGTTATGATAATACAGGGTAAATTGTCATCTAAATGAATGGTTAAAAAGTCCATGATTACCTAGGACCATATTATTATTTTGGGCCCTATTGTCTTAGTCATATGATGTAGCAAATATCAGTGTAGGCCTGACTCAGTTAATGGACACTGTGATGGATGGACCTTGTTACTGCAAAAATCCGCCGGCGTCGGAGATGCTGGAGTCGTGGGTGCCGCGGTCGCCGTCGGGACCTACAAAGGAAGTCTAAACCGGAGGTGGGGTTGCTCCGGCAAGACCCTCCGACGCTCAAGTCAGTTCTCTGCTTTAACAAGAATGGAGTGCTCGAACGGAAATTTTAGCAGAGTTTTAGCTAGAGACTAGAGCTTAGAAAATAACGTATCTGGATGCCCATTTATAGGCAGAGGGCGTAACTGACTTGATGGAGACGTTCGTAACCGCCTGGTAGTGGGCCGTTCAGAAGTTTATTACGGAG
>KE505646.1:183877-202051 GCA_000441515.1 Elaeis oleifera
AATTGATTGATAATAATTTTATTTATGATGAAAATTTATGTAAATAATTTATTTTATTTTTTCAAAAAATTAATTTTCTTTTCTTAATCATTTGCGATGTAAAAATCTGTTGCAAATAAATTTATTTTTGATGGAAATAAATTTTAATCTTAAATATGGTTATTATGATAAAATTTTTTATCACAAATAATTTATTTATTTTAAAATATTAAATTTATTTATTAAATTATTGACAATGCAAATTTTCATCATAAATAAATATTTTCATTGTAAAATCATTTATTTGCGATAAAACTTTTTCATTGCAAATAATTTAAAAATAAAAAAATTTGATGAAAATATTTCTTCACAAAAAAGTATTATTAGAGACTAAAATTTTTATTCTATTGTAAAATGTTACCAATGACCCCATTATTAGTGATGAAATTTTTATTGCAAATAATTATTTGTGATGGCAATTTTGTATTGGCGACGTTTTTTTTTGTGTTGCAAATATCCTTTTGGTTGCAGTGGCGGACCTCTCCCGTTGAGGAGACATGCATAAAGTGGAAATGAAGAGGAAGATCTATTCCACCATCATTTTTTTTCTAATTCTGCATGATGCTGGTACGGTGATCGTCAATGGCTTCTCAAAGATTTGAAGGTATGATTGATTTTATTTAATTTCTTTGAATGATTTTTTTATATTCTAATCTACTACATAAGATCCAAGAAAAAATTTGCTCACTTTTTGTGCATATGTGAGGCACCTTTATATTGCCGGTTCTTCATTATTTTATTTTATGGAAACACCAAACTCACATGAGAGCCGACATATGACATTAAAGAATTAGGATTAGCACATTATTAGAGGTTGAAGGGCTATAAACCTAGTGGTGATTTAGTTGTTACTCATCCACATCCATGTTAGTGTAGCATTCTTATATTAAATACAAGTTCTGCATCAATCCAAGAAAGAAATTGATCTTTGAATTGTGTGTTCTGCACTCCACCTTTGGTTCATTCTCTCTATGTATCCATCCTTTTATGATATAATACACTTCTTTTATTTCAAAACAATCTTTCTTTGGAAAAACAAGGAAAACAATTGAGACAAATGTAATTGTGCATATATAAGTTAGTTAAAAAGAATTAAGAAACTTATCATAGAATCTAAAATGGCACTAGCAAAATCCCAAGTTTTATGAAAAATATTGCAACATCCAATTCCATAATTGTTGAGTTTTGGATCTGGTTAAGCTACCCATGACGGGCCGAGATCACCTAAAATTTAAAATTAAAGGAATAATTGGGAGTAGATAAGAAATGATCGGATAGTTTCTCCTTCTCTCTCCCTCATTTTAAGTTTGTTTAGAATTTATTAATCTTAAGTGATACAAAGAAGAAACAATAAGATATACTCTTTTTCATCTTATTCTTGCATCAAAAGCATTTGTATTGTGGATTTTTCATATGCTTTCCATCAAAATCTTATGTATGACCTAGAGTGCTTTGTAGGAGTGGAAAACACACAATTCACCCCTTAAATCCCATGAGTTCTATTTTTGGCTTTGGCACACGAGGTGGCAGGTTTGGCTAGGTAACATAATGGAAATGTATCGGACTGCAAATCTTGGAATGCTGGTTTGACCCCATCCTTGGCCTCGGGGAGTGGCAAGTAGCACGGGACTTTTCTTATTTTTAGGTAGCTCACAAAAATTCAGATTTTTACCAAATTTTTGTACCATTGGTATCAGAGCTCTAATGGTTGAACTCGTAATCTATTTTGAATTATAATGTGCTATAGAAGTCTCATTGTTGGCTATTATATTAGTTTTCTTTGATTTTGCAAACCTAGGTTTCTTAAAACCTAGTTAATGATAGATTTTATATAACTAGTGTTAGGCCAAGATTTATATGAGTATGTACTCTTATTTATGTTATTTAAATTAGGTAAATCTTATGGCCTAACATTCATTATAGTTGAAGATATTACCATCTCTAAACAAAAATGCCAAATTTTTATTTAATATATCTATTTACATAATAATTTTATATTTAAATCTTAGTACAATTACATAATTTTTAAAATAAACTTTCCAATGATATATTATATGTATTTTTTGGATCCCTATAGTGAATGTTATTGAAGGATCCTTTAGGTTTCTTGCATATATTTTAATTAAATACATTAATTAAAATAATTCTTTATACGTTTCAATTAATCATATTAATTGAATAGAGTTGATAGAAAAGAATAAATCTAGTCTATTCATCATACACAGTGGAAATAAAGATTAACTACCCATCTCTTCATGTGAAAAGGAACCTAACAATGATATCCAAATGTACATAACAAAGAATCAACAAGTATTAAAGAAAATAGATTTTCTTATACCTATGTGTGGGTTGATGAACTCTACAATTGATGATCATGAAAAATTCTTCTCCTTATAGCCACACAAGTACCTGGCCTTTATGAATATCCACATAGAGTTGAAGATAGATCAGCGACCTTCTGATTCTCTGGGCTGCTAGTTTCCTTGCAGAACCATTGCTTGATGGATGATTGTTCTCAACACCTTGAGAACAGAAGTAGGACAAGGGCCTCTTTAAAAACTTTCTTGCTAAAATCTGGTTTCAACTCAACCAATAAGAAGAGAGAGAAAGGCTCTGGGACATGGAGGAGAGGGGAAAGAGATAGAGGTGGCAGCATTGAGGCTTAGGAGAGAGAACTTGGGGCATGGGAACTCACTTTAACCCTAGGGGATTGGCTGCTAATTTATAGGTTCAAAACATTAGGTGGCACCTCAAGCTTTCATGGAAATTAATCTCCTTGAAAAAGCTCCAGATGGCTTGGACTCTTGGAGATAGAGTCCCAATGCTACTGCCCCCTCTAAATCAGCCAAAAACTTTTCATTTTGGCTTGGGTGGCTAGGGTTCAAAAATCCTAAAGGTGGCACTCCAAAGTTTCTCCATTTACTCTCTTATGTGGTGTCTAGGGTTCCATTCCTAGGACATGGGCCCTGTTGACTGGTCTAAGACCCAGTCAAAATTGATTATTTAGATTAGACTCAGATATCAAACATCTGATGCATCCAAATCCATTTGGGTGCATGTGATCTAAGCCCAAATCTGGATCCAAACTCAATTGAACCAAATCTCTATTTGATTGAACTTGAATTTAGCTATAATTAATTTGATCCAATCAAATTAAGACATACAATATTTGCACATTAATCTTCCTTGAACTTTGCTAACCTTTAGCAATTAAGTCCTTGCTATTTGTAATAATTATAAGTAAATCCAATTATCAATCTTATTGATAATTTAGATTTGAACCATCTGATCAGTCTCAAATTTTTTATGTGTGTAATCCTATAGATTCTATTCTATCTAGTAGTGAGTCATATTGTGATCTCCATCACAACATCATTGAAACTCCTTTCAATGGATTAGAATATTTTCAATTCTTCCTAATAAGAATCATTTGGTCATCTATCTGATTCTCTATGGGCCCCATAATCCACTAATGACATCTAATAGCATTGGTGGCATGCCAGCAGAATAGAATGAAAATAAATTTAGGTACAGGTACTGTGTGATACAGTCCTTTTATCTTCGATCCCGACAAGATGGAGGTTATGGATCACTCGTCAAACCACAACATCTATCATATGTAAGATTCACATGACTTGAGTTTCTACTGTGAAACATGTGAAATTTTTTTTCATTATTCACACTACTCTGATCAAGATCTTCTAAACTCAATCTCATAGATTATATAGGATCATCTTCCTTATTTACCAAAGATGATAGATTTCATCTTGATGTATACCCTATTCCTACAATAAACTTACTATAGCCAACATGCAGTGCAAGGATCCATATGGCTAGAGATCGAGTGTATGTGCAGTCAAACTATAGTAGCCTCACTGTGAACAATCAAAAGTATCTCAGGTTTAAGGGCTAGTCACACTACTGTAGCATTGAGTAAGTCACTGATGAGTGGATAGTCATCCAGGTGACTTCTCATAATGATCACACTCGGTACCTTTGTTCTCTAACAAATATTTGCACTCTTGCTCCAGTAACCCCATACTGTAGACTCGAGACTCGTCCACTCTAATAGTGAAGCGATATTGTGCATCAATCAGATCAATTATCATCTCCATGATTATCCATTAATTAAGAACATTCAAAATTAATCATCAATAACACATGCCTCAAATTTTTAACTCTTGAGAATATATGTCATCATCTTATTAATTCTTTGATTGATTTATGGATATAAAATACAATATGAATGAAAAATAATCCAATTTTATTAATATCAACAATTCAATTACAAAATTATGAGCCTAGAAAGTTTATAAGTGTTAGCCTAATTATTATAAGCTTTGAAGTTTTGTTTTCAAATTTTCCCAAGGTATGATGATCTCATGCACTCTGCATGATCGTGCATTTGCAAGCACCTAGCCCTATTTTGTCATGCATCCCGTAAGGTTTGCTGATCATGTGCAATTGAATAAAGAAAAATGGGATAGTGCATGTCAGTGCATATGGTCCTCTGATCATGTGGACCCATGCGTGATAGTGCACCCCAATGCAATTGGGCATTGCATGTCTATGTGGTGCATGCTATGTGTTTATCAGACAGCACACCCCAATGCAGCTGCGTGCTGCATGCCCACATGGGGCATGCACTAGGGCAGCTGGGTGCTATGACAACATGCCCTAGGGTAACTAGGTTCTGCGTGTCCACATGGTGCACACACCAGCACATTTGGGCACTGCACGTTTGTGGGGCACGCATACACGAGCACATCCAGGGTTCATGCAATTTTTTTATTTAATTCTTTGAAAACAAAAAGCATTTAAATAATGATTTAAGAAGGAAAATAAGAAATAAATTAATGTAGCACTTGCTTTGTAGAAAAGATACAAGTAGGGAGAAGTTAAATCCTTTTATAAAATAGCCTGTGAGCTTGAATTGCTTGAGGAGTGCATATATTATCTAGGATTTGGTGAACCACAATAATTATTTTAGTTTCTAAATCTTCATAGTTCAAGACACTTAGGCTATTATAGATGCAATAAGAATCCGACGCTTAGGCTATTATAGATGCAATAAGGATCCTAATGATCCATGGCTAGACAAAGAGGGACATCAGACCACTCTGGAATAGTTTGTTTTCAACATGATGAATAGTGGTCATATTAGGAGCATAGAAGACTTCATAAGAATTATGCTTTGGAATAATACTTTGTTTCATTCCAAAGCATGCACCTTAAATATGTTTATTAAACTTCCTACTCTTGTAAGTAGTCTCTTGCGCATATGATCATGTATAAACTTAATTTGTAGTTCATTGGTGGCATGTTACCAAATCTTAGCTTACATTTGCTTATTAATTACTATTATAACAAGCTTAAATATATTGTTGAGTGGGAGTTCTAAGATTGGTAGAATTCAAAGAAAGTCCTAACCTAGAACTTAAATATTTTGAGCAAATAGAGCTAAGTCAATGATGACTAGACAATTGAATATGGAAGATAATAAGAGGCATAGTGAAATTTTGATTCTATATCTTGTGTTAGGTTATCATTGGTTTAGTGCGGTTTTGCTTAATAATAATATATATGTATATATGTATAATTTTGGATATCTTTTGTGCTAGAATTTATCATGTGTACTATGTCTCCATGTAGTAGTAATAAATATAGCATCTACATCGAAGAATATCATAGCTAAGTTGAATAAGGGTGATAAACTGAATGATGATAATTATAATATTTGATATCAAATAGTTAATATATCATTAAAGAATAAGAGGTTTTAGAGACACTCAACTATACCATGGCTGAGCATAATCAGAGTACTCTACTCAACATAAGAGAGATCATGATGCTTATTTGGCCTAGAAGAGGAAGAACAATCTTACTCGCATCACATTGTTGAGTAGGATGATCTCATATGTGAGTTCGAAGATTATGACATAGCTTAAGAAATGTGGCTTGTTCTAAAAAAAAATTGGGGTACTTTAACTACTAAGCTAAGGAGCCATACTATCAAGTTTGACTCCTATAAGCAGTGCCCAAATTATATTATGAGGTAGAATTTGAGAGAGATCAAACATAATAAGGGAGTTGAAGGCAGCTGGATACACCCTCACTGATAAGCAAAAGATTCAAGTTGTATTTACTTCCCTACTTAAGAGCTAAGAGAATATGACAATTAGTATGACACATAATGATAATGTGAAAGCTTTGCGAACTTGTAATGATAGCCAAGCTACTATTGCATATGTGAAGGATTCTACGTACTTCACTAACACACAAAAAATGGTTCTAAAATATATTTCTATACATTTGATGATTGTGGACCTTTTATTAAACCTATTCTTAGAGATGTATTTCTATATTATGTTGAATCTTTGAGATTGCATAGAGTTTAGTAGGAAATTATGTTATTAAGGATCATTATGACTTTAATGTATAACTTTCTATCATTAATGAATTGATATTTGTTCCACATAAAAGTAGTGCACACATATATGCATTAAAAGTGTGTCATCAGGCATAGGTCGGCTTTCTCATACAAGCGACCACCTCAACCATTGAAAAAGCGAGCTATGATGAGACACTATTATTTCGGATATTTTATATACAACATTGCCAATATACTAATTTGATATTAAGAGATCAAGCTAAAATATGCAAAATTAATTTAGATCATAAGTGTCATCTTGACCTAAATCAAGATGAGATTTATATTTAGCATATGTATATATAATTTTGGACCAAACATCATAGTCCTACAATCATGTTAGCCTAGGTAAACAACTAATGAAGTACTTAATTATGCACTATTGATAGTTAATTAGCTAATGAAGAACTCAAACAAGTTGCATATAAAGTGTAATGTAAAGTGGCACCTGAGTTAAGATTTGTATAGTGGTAATGATTAGTAGATGGATGCATGATCTTTTAAAGAAATACCAAAGCAAGTAATTCATAATATATGTACTTGGTTCGACCCATAATGAAGGTGAGTGATTAATATTGTCCAAAAGTAGCAACCCAAAAGAGAGGTAAATTAGATTTTTCAAAAACTTATAATTAAATAAGTATATACACTAAATATCAATTTTAAAAGTATGCTTACAAAATACAAGAAGAAAAATATGATAAATGGAGAAAGCTGAAAATACACAATAACACAATCACAAATACAATTAATTTATATTTGTTCGGTGCCAAATCCAGTATCAACATTCACTCTTTGAGTCTCTCTACTTGAGAATTTCACTATAATCTTTTTAATTATAGCACGATTATTTTTATTGGGATCACAAACAATCCAATTAGTTTTGCATATGTTCACCTATCAAAACTTTTCCAATTAAATTCTTTTGACTTAGCCAAATACAATTGTCTGATTACAAGCTTGGACTAACCTAAACTCAAGTTTCTATATCCAAGAAACTTGTTACAAACTCAAGAATACAATGAATAATAAATCTAAGTTCAAGAAATGAAAACTCTTTAAGGCTCAAGGAGGTTGATGTAGATGTCTCTTGAAAGCCAAGACTTCCTCTTTTAATACTTAAGAGAAGCTTGATTAAATGCTTGAAGATGATGCTTTAGTTGGTAGGTCACTCAATCAATGCTTCAAGCTCTCTTCAATGCACTTCAGTGTTTGGAAGATGAGTTGAATGCACTTTTAGGTGCTCTTCTCTTTTTTTCGCTCTATTATTGCTTCCTTTTTCAAAACTCAAAAAGAACTATCTTTCTAATTGAATTCAGAACTTAAATATATCCAAAATTTACTTAAAGAGGTGAGAAAGCTATTGCACAGCTCATACTAGCTATTACTCATAATTTTAAGCCATTAGAGATTTTCTTGAAAACTAGTCATTATTGTTGACCCCATGATTGACTTTGATGATTGCCAAACTTTGAATAATTATAATTCTAATAATGTATTTCAAGATTAGATGTAAAATTTTTAAGTATTCAAAATGAAAAATTTATCTTAAGGATAAAACCTCTCAAGATGCCATACCAAAGCACTTAAAAGAATAAATTCACACAAGTTTGGATGGCTCGGTATCAAGAAAGTAAGATTGAAAGAAGAGAAAATAAAATTGAAGAAAGCATATATATTTAGATGAGATTGAGGCCAAGAAATTCAAGTTTGGAATGTCAAAAGAAAAAAATCATTGAAAGACTTCAAGTATAATTGAAGATTTATTGAGTCAAATGAAATCATTTTTGAAGACTTTCAGCACAAGAAAAATCATCTCAAAGAATTAGAGCTGATCCACCCAAGAATCGAGCTAGCTCTGGCATGGAACACCCTTGATACTTTGATTTGGCACGTAGTCGAGCAAGCTCAAAATGGATCCGACCAACTCTCTCAAGATGACAGAGAAAAGATTTTTGAGTTCTGCAGGTTGAGCCAGCTCGAAACAAGATTCGAGCCAGCTCTCTCAGATCGATAGAAAGAAGCATTTTCAAGTCTGCAGCTCGAGCCAGCTAAAGACAAATTCGAGCCAACTTGAGACAAATTCGAGTCAGCTCTCTCAGGTGGATAGAAAGATAAATTTCGAATTCTGTAGCTCGAGCCAGCTCAAAGCAAGATCCGAACTGACTCTGTCAGTAGTTCAAAAAGTTGAATCTTATTTTACAGTTCGAGCTAGCTCAAATAAGCTTGAGCCAGCTCAAATCCAAATCGAGCTGACTTGAGACCAATTTGAGCTGACTCGACAGCTCTTGATAGACTTAACGACTAATTTTCTGACTATTACTCAATGACCATTTCTCCACTCCAACAGCTATTTCAGAGCTTCCAACAACTAGAACTCACTCTCTAACCATCTTCAAGTATATTTAAGGCTAGAGGATCAAATTGAAAGCAAGTTTTTGAGAAATAAGAGCTTAAAGTAAGAATTTCAAAACAAGAGTGAGCCACATTGCACATCTACAAGAAAGAAAAGAGAGAGTTTTAAGTGTTGAAATTCAGAGGGCTTTCAAAAGCCATCTTCTATAAATTCTCAAGCATCCTCACAATATTCGAAGAAGAGAAAGCAAGCTTCAATCGAGCCATCCTTCGGCCTCTTCTTCATGCTGAAAGATAGTTTCATTTTTCTGTTTTGTTTAAACTAAATACTTTTGCTTGTTTTGTGATTTCTTTACAAGTTTCTTTGAGAGGAAAGAAATTTAGGGATTAGGTCAGTCCAAGCCCGTGATTGGACGAGTATAAGATTTTGATTGGTTGGTCTGAAAAATCAACTGAGTTGCTAGTGAGTATGAAAAACTAACGATGTAAGATTTTGGTTGGTTATCCTAAAAAATCAACTGAATTTTGTTTGTGAGTTTGAAAAAATAAACATACTGTAATCAAGGGAGGCTTATAGTGAAAATCTCAAGAGAAACTTGGGGAGTGGACCTAGGTGCAGGTTGCACCTAACCAGTATAAAATCTATGTGTTTGTGATTGTGCATTGCTCTCTTTGCTTTCTTGCTTTTCTTGATTTATTTGTTTAATCTGATTTTAGTTTTATTTATCATTAGATTATTAGTTGCAAAGTTTTGTTGATCATTTGCTTTTGCTGCTGCACATATTGATCACATCACAAGCACTTAGTTAAGTTTCGAATTGAATAACATTATTGATTAGAAAGCAAATTTGATTAAAATTTTTAAACAACGTAATTTATCCCCCCCTTTTGGATTGCTACTTCTGGGCAACAAGTTGTATCAGAGTAGGTGGTCTAATATTAGTTATTGACCTAGCGGTCAAGAGCTAAAGATTATGGCAATCTCAAGTGATCTTTTATTTATTGAAGGATAGTCTACATCTAGGCCATCACTCTTTGATAGAACAAACTATTTTTTTGAAAAATAAAATAAAATTTTATACAAGCTCCAGATTATGATATATGGAGAATCATAACTAGAGGACTACATACACCCATAATTGAAATAAATGGAGTGCTCATTTCCAAGCCAAAAAAGGATTGGGATGTTAATGATAAAAGATGGCTCAATTAAATGCAAAAGCTATCAATATTCTTTATTGCTCTCTTGATGTACAAGAATTTAATAGAATATATACTTGTACACTAGTAAAGAAAATTTGGAAAAGATTGAAAGTGACTCATGAGGGAACAAGCCAACCAAAAGAATCCAAAATCAACTTGCTTGTTCATAAATAAGAAATGTTTAAAATAAAAAATATGAGTCAATTTTTGATATATTTTTAAATTCACTATATTATTAATGCTCTTAATAGTCTTGGCAAAATCTACTCTAATTATGATCTTGTTTGCAAGGTGTTAAGGTCTTTGCCAAAAGAATGGAAGGCAAAGATGACGGCCATACAAGAAGTGAAAGATCTTACAAAACTATCCCTTGAAGAATTAATGGATTCACTGATGATTCATGAGTTGCATATGGCTCAAAAAGAAGAAGAAGAGGAGCCAAGGAAGATGAAGATCATCGCCTTCAAGTCCACTGCACAATATGAAGAAAATGATGAGTCGGATGAAGAAGAAGATGAAGAAGAGAGTGAAGATGATGAGGATTTGGCATTTTTAACAAGAAAATTTAAGAATTTCCTCAAAGAGAGAGATATGAAGAAGAAGGAGAATGAAGAAAAAAATATCACTAGCTACAAAAAGCATCCTAAAAGAGCAAAAAAAAGAGCTATGCTAGGAATATGGGGAGATGTTGACACATCAAGTTCGGATGAGGAAGAAGAAACATCAAATCTTTGCCTCAGGGCCAATGAAGATGAGATAAATTTTGAAAACTCCCATCTTACTTTTGATGAGTTGTTTGAGGCCTTTAATGATTTAATACATAAATTTAAGAAGTTAAGATTGAAAAATAAAGAGCTTAGAAAATCTAATCTATCTTTGACTGAAGAGAAAAATAAAATTTTGAGTGAAAAAAAAAGATCTTTTGAAGAATATGAAAAACTTGGCCAAAATAAAGATCTCTTGAAACAAATGGAAGCTCTATCTAAAGAAAAGAGAGTATAGCTAAATCTGAAAAATCTTTAGTGAAAGAAAAGAAAATTTTTTGAATTCTAAAAGATCTCTTTTGGAAGAAAATACAAAACTAAGAAAAGAGATTAAAAGTTTGAAGTCTATGCTGGAAAAATTTATAATTAGATCTCAAAAGCTTCAAGCTATATTAAATAATCAAAGGGCTATTTTAGATAAAGCTAAAATTGACTATAATTTATTAAAAAATAAAATTTATCAAAAAACATGTCTACAAAAGCCTCATTTGAAAATCATTCAATTAAATATTTTAAATATAATAAAATTGGCCATAAAATTCTAAATACGATATTAAAAGAATTGACAAAATTTTGTTAAATAAATTTAGATTTCAAAAGGAACCATGTGCTCTAGTCTCCATGGATCCAAGATGACTTGGATACCAAAATCAATAAATGATTTTATAGGTACACCAACGATCCAATGGAATGAAAAGAAAATTCTTGCGGATGGATGCCTTGGAAATAAATTTGGATGGATCATTATGTTTAGCATAATCTAAACCTTTCTCACATCATTCTGTCAATATTTGTTAAAATTATTTTGATTGAATTTATTTTAATGATCTATTAATATAGTTGCATATTGTGATTACTCGCTTGAACTATTTTTCATTTATTTGATTGATTGACTTTGATGTTTGCAATAATCTTATACTATGATTTGAATGCTTTGATTTTAAAGGCAATATTCTCTCATCTATGTATCATGTGTTGAATCAATATCAAATAAATTTATCTTGAAATTCAGCATGGTATCTTAGCTTTCTCATATTAAAATTTGCAATTGAGAAACTTAAAAGAAGATTAATTATCTATGAATCCTTTAGATTGCAAAAATTTCAAGTGAAATTAATCTTGACATTCCACCCATAAGATGCTCAATTATTGAAATCTCTTCAAAATTTGCATGATCCAAGTACTTGAAGACAAGACACTCAATCATAAAACTCAAGTGCTTATTATGTTAATTTACATTGCATCTTAAGTTTACCCCTAAAGATTTAAAAAATTTTCAAGTTGAACCAAACACATAGAGCTTTTATCTAGATTTCTTCTTAATACCCTCAATTTGATTGATTATTGCACCCTCAATTGACCAAAATTTTTGATTCTCAAATTTGATTTGAATATCATTTTTGACCCCTCTGGAATTGACTCATTTTTGAGACGAGTCGACCTTTTTTTGGGATAGGGCGTTATAACTCAAGCCATCCCTTTTTCATGTTCCTTCTATCTTTTTTATTTAAACTAGAGCTTTCTCCAAATATTTCACTGCCTAATTCATCCTCTCTCCACTCAA
The DNA here is from genome assembly GCA_000441515.1 of Elaeis oleifera. Lineage (NCBI taxonomy): Eukaryota > Viridiplantae > Streptophyta > Magnoliopsida > Arecales > Arecaceae > Elaeis > Elaeis oleifera. Next base: position 196,233 of record KE505646.1, read on the forward strand.
ATCCTACCTTATTTCTGGTGACTTGGTATCTATGGCACCCTAAAAGTTTATGGCTACTGAGGAGCTAGTTGTTCAGGCTGTAGAGGTGCAAGCAGACTGTCCAGAAAGTTTAGATAGATCATATTTCAGATTAGATGAGGATACACTAGTTGAAAGGATCTCCTCCCAAGTCATTAGTGAGGTCATAGCAGAGTTTCAGCGATTTGCATCAGAGACCTTCGCCTTGATGGGAGAGGAATTTCAAAGATTTGCTCAGTAGGGATAGACTCTCAGGGTCAGTCATCCAGAGCTACGAGATCACCATCTCCTTTTTAGTTGGTTGATTATCTTAGAGCCTCCAGATCATTTTGTCAGGATACTAGAACATTCATTGTAGAATCATAGTTCCCTTATCAATCCAATTTCTGGTTGTTCTGCATGTATACATCATCTTATATAAACACTTTTGAAATTAATTAAATATGTACAATTGAAAGAAAAAGGAGGAGTATCAAGATAAGTGAATCATTTGGTACTAACTATGAAAAATAGGGAGAGACAACATTATTAGAACTTAAAGGAGAAAAAGTTTTTGAATCTATATTATTCTAAAATTTAATCTAAAATTTTTAAAAAAACTATGAAATTTGAATATAATTAATTTTAATAATGTTCTTTTAAATCTTGTCTTGCACTCTATTATATTATTTTTGGCAAAAGAAATGAATATTATGTCTCAAATTAATTTTGTATAGATGTATTCTTGAGATAACATTATTTGAGATGAAGTTGAAATATTGATATTCTTTTTTCTGAACTTAATAGATTGATGCTTGAAATATATTCTATGATTAGCTATCATAATAAAATTCTTTTTAAAATTTAAAATTTAAATTAAAAATTTAGATGATCTAAATTTAAAAGTCAAATTAGGTATCAATTAAAGGTGCTTAATTTGAAAGAAAAAGGGGGAGCAAAATATTACGTAATAAAATTTTTTGATATTTGCCCTTAAATATAGGGGAAAATATTGATTGAATTAACTAATTTGATTTAATTAGAAATACCAATGATTTTGAATATTGATCTTGAACTCTCAATCAATCATTTTATAGGTTCCCTAATTTGCACTTTCATATATTTATTCCATTTGATTTACTTGATTTGATTGATAAATCATTTTTGATAACTAATTAGAGTTGAAGTAAATTTAAAATATATTCTCACTCTAAATAAATTAATTTTGACATAAATTTTTAATTTTGAAACTCATCTTCCAGAATTTTTCATGTACTGATTTTATCATTCTTGATAATCAAGGGGAGTTAAATTGAATTGAAAACTCATTCTTACTCCAAGAAATGAATTTCAAAATCTAATTTTGCAAATCATTTGAAAATATAAAGATATCATAAAATTTTTGATGTGCAATGCAAAATTTTTATAAAATTATTTTTGCTCTGATATTATCTTTGGTACATTTTTGATACATATCTTTTTAAAACTCAATTGACTGAAATTTACTAAGAAAAAAAGGAACAAATATTAATTTGTATGTTATATTTATTTCTCGGCTCACATCTTTTGAAAAACTCTATCCCTTAGTATCGATTTAAAAATATGAATTTGATCCATTTAAAAAGGGGGAGAGCGGTATCAATATGAATTTGTATCAAACATGCTTATTTTGATATTAGATGTGCCATATAGTTTAAATTTGATACTCTCTTGAAATTAAAATTATATTTCTTATTTGAACTTTGATTGATTTTGATGATACTTCTTGACTCCTCCCATGAGCCTTTTGATGTAGTGAAAAAGGAGGAGAGATAGAATGAGTATATGCTGAAAATATTTAAAATCAAATGAAATGAGTATTTTGATATCAAATGTGAACTTCGAATGAAGCATTCATGAAGTCTATATTCATACGTGTTTATCCTATATTAGCAAATTAATTGAAACATATTATATTTATTTTTATGCATATACTCAAAGTTTTACCATCATTAAAAAGGAGGAGATTATTGCCCTATGATTGATTTTGATGATTATCAAATTTTGAGTGATTATAATTCTAATCATATGTTTTAAGATTGGATGTAGGATTTTTCAAGTACTCAAAAAGAAGAATTTATCTTAAGGACAAATCCTCTTAAGATGCCATGCCAAAGCACTTCAAAAATAAATTCACACAAGTTTGGATGGCTCGATATGAAGAAAGCAAGATTGAAAGAAGAGAAAATAAAATTGAAGGAAGCATATATATTTAGAGGAGATTGAGGTCAAGAAATTCAAGTTTAGAAAGTCAAAAAGAAGGAACAATGCCATTGAAAGACTCTATGTATAATTGAAGATTAATTAAGTCAAGTTAAATCATTTTTGAAAACTTTCGGCATAAGAAAACTACCTCAAAGGATTAGAGCAGCTGATCCACCCAAGAATCAAGCCAGCTCTAGCAGGGAACATCTTTGATACTTTGGTTGGGCATATAGTCGAACCAGCTTAAAATGGATCTGAACCAGCTCTCTTAGGATGATAGAGAAGAGGTTTTTGGGTTCTGTAGGTCGAGCCACCTTGAACAAGATCTGAGCTAGCTCTCTTAGATCGACAGAAAGAAGTATTTTCAAGTCTACAGAATGAGCCAGCTTAAGATAAATTCGAGCCAGTTCGAAAAAATTCGAGCTAGCTCTCTCAGGTGGGTAGAAAGATAAATTTCAAGTTTTGCAGCTCGAGCTAGCTTGAACAAGATCCGAGCCGGCTCTATCAGTACTCTAGAAAGCTGAATCTTCATTTCTGCAGTTTGAGCTAGCTCGAAACAAGCTCAAGCCAGTTTGAATCCAAATCGAGCTGACTCGAGATCAGTTTGAGCTAACTCGATGGTTCCTGACAGGCTTAATGGCTAATTTTTGATCATTGCTCAATGACTATTTCTCCATTCCAACAGTCATTTCAGAGCTTCCAACAGCTAGAACTCACTCTCTAAGCCATCTCCAAGTATATTTAAGGCTACAGAATCAAATTGGAAGCAAGTTTTTTGAGAAAATGAGAGCTTAAAGTGAGATATTTTTAGAAACAAGAGTGAGCCACATTGCACATCTACAAGAAAGGAAAGAGAGGTTTTTAAGTATTGAAATTTAGAGAGCTTTCAAGAGACGTCTTCTACAAATTCTCAAGCATCCTCTCAACATTCAAAGAAGAGAAAGTAAGCTTCAATGGAGCCATCAGTTGGCCTCTTCTTCATGTTGAAAAATAATTTCATTTTCTATTTTGTTAAACTGGATACTTTTTCTTGTTTTGTGATTTCTTTACAAGTTTCTTTGAGGAGAAAGAAACTTGGGGATTCGGTCGGTCTAAGATCATAATTGGGTAAGATTTTGGTTGGTTGGTCTAGAATACTAACTGGATTGTTAGTGAGCTCGAAAAACTAATGGTATAAGGTTTTGGTTGGTGATCTTGAAAAACTAACTGAATTTTGTTTGTGAGCTTGAGAAAACAAACACACTGCAATCAAGGGAGGATTATATTAGAAATCCCAAGGGAAGCTTAGAGAGTAGATGTAGGTGTGGATTGCACCAAACAACTATAAAATCTATGTGTTTGTGATTGTCCATTGCTCTCTTCGCTTTGTTAAGTATCCTGAGCAACTTCTCCTTGATTAGTTTCGAGGGATTCTTCTTGATTGATTCTGTGACCTATAAGCATCAAGAACTCCTGCAAGCATGCTCTCAAGTTTTTATTAGTATCCAATGTACTTAAGTATTTTGACATCATCAAAATCAATTTTTGAATCAATAATTAAATATAGTAATTCTTGCATCCTTACTATGTAAGTTCCTTGTAAAGGCATGACATCCAGAATTAGCTTCAATAAGTGTCCTACATGACTTTCAGCTATGTTTTTAAGTAATGTGCCAATATTCATAACTTTAGTGTGTATTTGATGGTGATGAAATAATTTGGCTTTGTGGTACATATTTAGAAAAGTGGTTGGTCTGAAAGTAAGATGCATAAGTATGAAAGAAAAACATTATTGATTATACGCACCATATGTATTCACTGGCCAGCCAATTATACTACCTTAATATGGGTTAAAAATAATTATAGATATATGGTCAAGAAAAGAAAGTAAAGCATAGTCTTAGAGGGATTCGATATGCTTTAACTAATATAATAAAATGTGTTTGGGACACAACAAGATACATTTATTCTAATTATCATATTTTCTATTGGGTAGTAATTGTGATGTTTTTCTAATAGGTACATAACATTGAGCTTTCAAGTGTAGGTATACTTGCGAATTACATGGTTCATTTGTTGAGCATGAATGCCACTAAATTTGGATGAATGTTAATAATTATTTTATACAAATGTTTCCAAGTCTTATTAATCTCATTACATGCAAGTGGGAGATACTAGGTTTTGGATCTGGTTGGGCCGCCCATAATGGGCTAGCTGGATAAAGATCACCTAAAATTTAAAGTTAAAGGAATAGTTGGAAATAGAAAAAAAAACTATCAGGTAGTTTCTCCTTCTCCCATCCCTATTTTATCTAAGTTTTTTTAGAACTTATTGATTTCCAAAGTTTCTCCATAGTAATCTTTAGCATTTCAAATAAGAAACAATAAAATATATTCTCTTTCATCTTATTTTTGCATCAAATGTTGGATGTATGCCTTAGAAATCAATCTTGTCTGATGCATACTATAGTTTTAGGACATGATTTTATACTTTATGGGTATTTATATTATCATTCATGTTTTATATGTCCATGAATTATCCAAGGGATTAACAAGATGATGAAACATATTCTCAAAGAGTTGAGAATTTGAGACATGTGTCATTGATGGTTAATTTCTAAATTGCTCCTGGTCATAGGATTATCATGAAGATGGTGATTGATCCAGATAGACCAGTGCATGGATTACTTCCTTCGGACAAATGGATCTCGAGTCTGCAGTGTAGTGACACTGGAGTGAGAGTGTAGGTGGTTGTTAGAGAACACTAGCACTGAGTGTGACCAACACGAAAAGTCATATGTGAAGGAACCAGATCTAGTGTTTCAGGGTTAGATCTTGAAACTTTTTCAAGATCAGGCAGCTTAAGACTAAAATAATTCAAATTTATCTTATAAATTAGAGAATCCCTAGATCTAAGATCCTATTATATGATTATTACATGATATTAATTAAATATTAAATATAAAGAACAAGAACTATATGTTGATCATATCAACATATTCTATACTACATCTAATGTATGTAAAATATAATAGATCAGATCTATTACCTTGCAAGTTGGATGTTCTAACTTTGTTGATCCGGGCTTGAGGATGATGTTGTGAGCCACACATACGTCCGGCCTCTAGGAGTCATCCACACGAGCCCACGAATCACGATCAGAAGTTCTGATCCAGAAAATCAGCACAGTATGCTAGTACTGTGCTGATCCTTCTTCGATGGTCGATCAGATACCTCCTTCTTCTTGATTTGGATTCTTCTAAAGATGAGAAGTAGAAGAAGAAGTTTTAGATATAAGACACTCTCAGAAAACTTATAGATGGAGGAAGGAAAGAGGTGAACTCAGCAACCATAGAAGAAGACCCTCTTCTTCTTCTCTTTACTCTCACCTAGACACCTAGTTTTGTGTCTATTGTATCTCCATGCCCTAACACTCTTTCTCCCTGATTTTCACATGCCACAAAGGTATTTCAATGCTCTATAATCCACAAAAATTTTAAGAAGAAATTTATTTTAAATAGAGAGATATGAAGAATCTTTGTCTAGGTCAAATACCTAGTCAAGGATAATCCAAATAGGGCAAGTCAAGTGGCACCCAAC
>KE505646.1:218248-229968 GCA_000441515.1 Elaeis oleifera
TATTAGAATTATCATTCATAATATGATAACTCAGTCATATCTTTATGATGGGTAGTTAGATTGGCCGACCAAAGTCGGGTCTGATCATTTGTTGGTTAGATGAGCTGAGCATAGTCATATTAATGGTTGGACCTAACCAGGACTTGCAGAGAGGGCCAAAGCCAACTGAAAAGAAATCTAGAGTGAAATTAATTAGTAAAAATTATTTGAAGAATAATTGATTAAGAACCTATTCATAAATGCACATGGGTTAGCTGGCCAAAGTCGGATTTGTGTGCAGTCTGTATGGATTCTAGTACCCACTAAGGAGTTAAGGTAACTCCTCAAATTGGAGATAGAGGCTACAAATTTTTATAAAATAGTGGGAGGACCTTTAGACTAAAGTCCAAGTCTTTAGGATTAAACAATTCATATACTAATGGGTCTTTTGCTTTTCTTTCAGTGGTGGCTAGTAGTTTATCGCTCCGCTCACTGTTGGATAGTGACATGCTTATAGGATCAAATTTTGATAATTGGTATCAAAAGTTGAGAATAGATCTCAAGTATGAATGGATCCTATATGTGATTATGAATCCAGCATCTAAAGTTCCAGCTCTCAATACAGATATGATGGTTAGAGACACTTATTAGAAGTGGCTCAATGACTGTACAGTAGTACGTTGCATAATGAAAGCTGCTATGAATGATAAATTTAGTTGTAAATTCACCGATGCTCATTTGAAAGAAATGCTTCAAAGGTTGAACAAGTCTTTTGATACACTTGAGGATTTGTCCTCAACAAGACATCGATCCTCTGAGAGAGGAAAGACAAGTATGGTGCAATAGTATCATGCTAGGGTTTTATGTCCAATCGAACTAACCAGTCTAAGATAGACCTGAGTCAGGCAGAATGCTTTTTTTGTAAGAAGTTGGGATTGAAAGAGAAATTATTTTCTATATCTAGCTTTTCTTGATCCGAATAGATCTAGAAAGAGAAATCAATAAAGGATTACTGGATAAGGTACTTATATGACAATACTTTATAATTTCTCCGTCGTGATGCTACTACCTAGGTATTTAATATCAGAAGTTCGATTCATATCTACAGTTCGTTGCAGAAACTATAGAATAGTAGAAAATTTGAGAAGAGCAAACGATTCCTGAATGTTGGAGATGGAAGAGATGTTTCAGTTCCAGCTATAGAAAAAATTTAGCTTATTCTCAATTCAAATGTCATTATTTAGATGATTGTTATTATTGTCTATCTTCCTTATAATGATATTTCATAGGCTTTTTGGCTAAGGATGGTTATAAGTTTTAATAAACAAAATTTCAGTGATATCATTATGAATGGTGTCACGATTATGTGTGGATAATTGAAACATGACATCACAGCCTGTTAGTGTAATATACACATTGAACAAACACTCTAGAGTAGGTAATGTCACAGATGCCTACCATTGGTATAAATGGCTAAGTCATATAAATGAGAATAGGATATACAGGTCAACCAAAGAGGGAATCCTCAACATCAATCATTGTGAATCATTGTCGGTCTGTGAGTCTTGTCTTTTTGGAAGATGATCAAGTCACCCTTTACTGAAAATAGTGAACGAGCTAGTGATGTTCTAGGTCTAGTACATAGTAATGTATGTGGACCTATGAACATAGGCACTAGAGGATTATATTACTACTTCATTATATTTACTAATGACCTATCTAGGTATGGATACGTCTATCTTATGAAGTACCAGTTTGAATCATTTAAAATATTCAAACGATTCCGTAGTGAAGTAGAAAATAAATTGAGAAGAGTATTAGAACTCTTCGATCAAATCGAAAAGATGAATACCTTTTCAATGAATTTTTGACATATCTAGAAGAGAATAAGATTATCTCAAAATAGACACCTCCTGGGAGGAGAAATCGAACCTTGTTAGATATAGTTCGGTCCATGATGGGGTTTGCGAGTCTGTCGATCTCTTTTTGAGATTATGCTCTTGAGACTACGTGCTATGTTCTAAACAACATTCCAAATAAATCGATCACAAAAACTCCATATAAGCTATGGATTGGGCATAGACCGATACCCTCTTATCTTAGGGTTTGGGATTGTTCAATTTATGTAAAAATTTACAGATCGATAAGCTTGGACCCCGATCCGATAAGTGCTTAATAGTAGGGTACCCTAAGAAGTTTAGGGCATGCTACTTCTACCATACTGAAGAATAAAAGGTGTTCGTCAACAATAGGGCATTCTTTTAGAAAAAAATTTTTATGGAAGGAATTGATGCCACTAAGATTGAACTTGAGAAAGTTTGATAGGTAGAAGAATCGACACAGACAAGTGAAAATACAGAATTGAATTTGATTAGATCAAATTTTGAGCCCATTGTAGAGGCACCTTTAAGGAGATATAGTAGAGTACTGCATCAGATAGACAAATACTATGATTTTTGATCTGAGACGGTGATCTTGTTGAAATAGATGAGAACGATGAGGATCTGATCACTTCATAGATGTCATGCAGAGATCTAACTCTGACAAGTAGTTTGATGTCATAAAATCTGAGATGGAATCCATGGAGATCATTGGTGTATGGACACTAGTTGATCCACCTAAAGGGATAAAACTCATAGGGTGTAGATGGATTTTTAAAGAAAAGAGGCACAGACAGTAAGGTGGAGACCTATAATGTCCATTTGATTGTCAAAGGATATTGTCAATATTATAGTATTGACTATGATGAGATATTTTCTTCTGTGATAATGCTCTCAGAGTTAGAATATGTGTTTTGATAAGATCAGAACGTATGGCTTCATTGAGAATGGAGAAGAACCATGCATATATAAATGGGATAATGATTCTATTGTCATTTTTTTGTACTGTATGTGGATGACATACTGATAATGAGAAATGATGTTCATGCTTTATAAAGTATAAAGCTGTGGCTATCATCATAGTTCTCCATGAAAGATTTTAGAGAAGCATCCTACATCCTAGGGATGAAGATCTATAGGAATAGATCTAAGAGGCTGCTTTGATTGTCCCAATCCACGTACATAGACACTATGCTGAAATGTTCAGCATGGAGAATTTCAAGAAAGGCTATCTCTCGATAGACCATGGAATTACTCTCTCTAAGAAGGATTGTCTGATAACTCCTCAAAAGAGAGAACATATGAGTAGAGTCCCATATGCTTTGACAGTGGAATTTATCATTTACGTCATGATATGTACTAGGTCGAATGTGGTATACTCATTAGGGATAGTGAGTAGGTATTAGTCTGATCTGGGTGAGAATCATTGAAAGATTATAGAGACAATCCTCAAGTATTTGAGAAATACTAAAAGGACCAATGGCTAATCTATGGAGATACTAACTTGAAACTTGTGGGATATATTGATTTCAGTTTCAGTCAGATCATGATGATGGCAAAAGTGTATTGGATTATATATTTATCCTAAATGGAGGAGCAATATGCTAAAAAAGTTCCAGTCAATTCACTGTAGTCGATTTTGTTTGCGAGGCAGAGTATATTTCGACATTCGATGTTGCAAAGGTAGCAGTTTGGTTGTGAAAGTTCATCAGCGAGCTTGGAGTGATATCCTCTAAGATAGTTCAATCATGCTGTATTGATAGCATTGGAGCCATAGCTCAAGCTAAAGAATAGTAGTCCCACCAGAGAATCAAACACACTCTGCATCGCTATCACCTTGTCCGTGAGATATGGATAAAGGTGATGTCGATCTTTAGAAGATTGATAAAAAAAGAACTTGGCCAATCCATTTACAAAAACCTTCGAAATCAAAGAGTTCGTTGAACTCAAATGGATGATGGATACTAGATACTATATTGATTGACTTTAGTCCAAGTGGAAGTTGTTAGAAAATATGTGCTAAAATCAATCGTTGGACGATTGTGCTCTTTGTAATTTATATATGAATTATGAAATAATAAAATTTTTTGGCATAATTCATCACAAGGTTTACATCTTCTTTATTAGAACACTTGTGTTATGATGAAGTTCCTAGAACTATAAGACAATTGATAAATAAAAATTTATCGAATAATTTTTAAACATATATACGACCAAATGATACATCATTAAAGGACGATGACGTTTATCAAGTATAGGTCATTGTGTGCCATATAGGTTGATTATCCTCTTAACTAAGGAGTGTTGAGATATTACTATGGCATACAGATGAGATGTAGGAGTACATCATCACTGAATAAGTGACTCACCTGTGCATCGCTCTGCTGTCAAGGGCTGCTCACGAAGAATATGGGCATAAATATTCTTCAGACCTAAGATCACTATGGTGACTTGCAAGCAACTCACTGTGTTTTGGTGATAGACTATCTAAATTTTAATTCAATGACGGAAAGTTTCTGAGCACAGTCAAGTACTTGTGGTAGTTGGTGTATGGATCAAGATGGGATTGATTCTTCTAAATTTTGGAGTCGATTCATTATTGTATTTTAATTAAGTAAGACCTCGATTGGAGCAATCCATATAATAGATCACAAGATTTGAAAAAGATTAAAATACATTGTGGATGACTAATCTTGGGTTGACAGTTAAATCTTAGGTCACCATGAGCATTCAAGGTCAAAAGGATGAATTATGCGGTAACTATATTCTATGGTTCTTGAATGTTATCTTGCACACATTTGACTTATTCGGATATCGAAAATCATTGCTAGATGATAATTTTGATTAGTACAGAAAATAATTTCTATACTACCGACTTAGTGTTCGAACCTATAGAGTCACGCACAAAGTCAGACAAAGTGAAAAAAATTGACCTAAGTCTATGTGTTCAATTTAGAAGTATGTGACTTCATTGAATAAATAGATTAGCTTAATTAAGAATTAAGTTAGAGGTCATACAGGATTAAACAAGTTGACTATATCTAGCTAGCATTGGATATGAGGTTTAGGTTTATTCCAGAGATGATAATGATCTGATCAAGATCCAAGAGATTTATGAGAGATTGATTTTATGTCCTAATTAATTTCAGATTAGATCTGATTTAATTAAAGTTTAATTGAGTTAAAAATCTAAGTTAGACTTGGATCAGAATCCTAATTGGATTGGGATTGACAAGTTCTTCGAGTTTGGTTCGAATTCGGTTCGAATTGGACTTATTTTGGACCCAAATAGGATTAGATCCTTAGAATCCCAATCACCAGGGACTATCTCTCATAGTTGCCGACCAAAGAAGGGTGAGGTGCCATATATTGCCACCCAATATCAGATATGCCGCATGAAGGAAGTTCACATTAAAATATTGATGCTATCCTTTCTCCTTCCTTTATTACATCTCCTAGTTGGATAAGGAAGAGACCAAATTCAAATCAAATTTGAATTAGGACTTTGATCAGATTTAGGACATCTTATCTATTTAAGAAGGGATCTAAACCACCGATGAATAAGAGGTTATTTTGTGTGGCAAAAATAAGATAGAAATCAGTGATAAGATGTTGTGTGACAACAATAAGGAGGTGCTAGTTTTGGATGCCCTTTCTTCTTGGTGTGGGGTCCCTTAGGACCTTGGTTCTTGGCATGAAGAACCCCTCCAAGGCTTTGGAGTTTAGATCTCATTCCTCCCCTCACTTCCCTTCTGAAGATTAATCTCAAAAAGATCATCCCTCTTCCCTACGGAGCCTGACGTGTGTGTGAAGTAGAAGGTCTGTATGTTCAGACCTTGCAAAGCTTTGGATTCAAACAAGAAATCCTTAATATTTGATTCCTATTTTGCTATAATTTAGATAATTTATAAAGATTATAAATTAATTGAATAAAAAAATTTTCAGATGTACTCTAACAATCCAATCAGATCGGATGAATTTTTCTTTCAGGATTGTTTTTGAGACATTCGCTTGTGGAAGTCCTAACCTAGGTTAGGATATCTCCTTATCATCAAAGTTTGGTCATCTTATCCAAAGGTTATTCCTTTTGAATATAGGTTGTTCTTGGAGTCATACTCTTTATCAATGTAGATTTTCGAAGTTTATTTTGACATAATTGGGTAAAATCTACCAAGTGGATGACTTCGATTATGTCCTTGGATCAATTAGGAGGATCTCATTTATGGAGGTCCTAGCTCAGGTTAGGACATCTTCTTATCATCATCAGATTATTTCTGACTGATATTCGAAGGTCTCAGCTTGAGGTGAGATATCTTTGAGATATTTGCTTGTAGAGGTCCTAACTTGAGTCAGGATATTTTCAATTGTTGGTGCCTTGCCGACTAATATTCAGAGATCTTAGCCTAAGTTAAGATATCTCCAAGTGATTGGTCCACCATCTAGTAGATGGGGTTCAGTTTGCTGCTTGAATATCTAGTGGTTGTTGTTACATTTGGCTCATAGCCAAGGACATTTAGTAGTCATCGATGTTGTCTGCTTGACTTATTGCAGGGACGAGAGCACCAAATGGCCGAGTGGGATCCTCGAAAGGTTAGCCCCTTCGTCGTCATCTTTGACCTCCGCTAGATTTATCTATGGACAAGGAGTGCCAATTAGCCATATGGAATTTCTGAAGGGTTAGCCCCTTAGTCATCACCCTAGTCCTTCGCTCGACTCATTTGGAGATGAGAAATGCTGATTGGCCATGAGGGGTTCTCTAAGGGTTAGTCCCTTCATCATGGTTATACTCGACCTTCGCTCGACTCATCTATGGATGAAAAGCGCCAGGTGGCCATGTTAGATCCCTTGAGAGTTATTCCCATATTGTCATCATCACCCAACCTTTTGACTAGTACAAATTTATGAATTTGAAGAAGGATAATTCATTAATAAAATGAATAACTACAAGTCTTACTGATAGTATATTCAGAGATTCTAAGTGTTCCCAATTCAGGGAATAGGAGTGCTGTCAACTCAGTTCTCTACCTCCTGCCACTCCAAGGCTCGAGATCATGCTGATCACATGAGCTATTGGTCGGTTATTATTGTTGTCCTTATCGATCTGATGCCAAGATGGCTCCTTTGGTGCTTAGTTCTGGTGCTCTCAAAATATTTTTTGAGGTACCCTCTTCAGATGAGAGTCTCAATCTCATCTTTCAGTTGGAAGCACTCTTTGGTGTCATGACCATGGTCATGATGAAAGTGCCAATATTTCTGCTTATACCTCCAAGTTATCAAAGATTTCATCGATGGAGGGCGACGGAGGTAACTTTAACCCTCGATCTGTATAATGATCTGAGATCGGGAGGCAATCAACGAAGCATAGTTGTTGTAGTGCCGGGGTGGACTCTTCAGCCATGGAGCTTTCATTGGTTGGGAAGATTCTCCTTCATCTTGACTCGAGCATGTATCCTCCTATGCATGCTTCTTTTGTTGGGAGCCTAACCTTCCTCCTGTCGACATGTGATCCAGCCCTCTTCAATCTACATATACTTATGGGCCCAAATCAAAAGGTCAGTGCAATCCCTTGGATACATCTTGTTAAGGGAGTACATGAGGTGCTCATCATGGAGAACTTGCTTCAAAGCCGACATGGCGATGACTTCATCCAGATTCTGCACTTCCAACATGGCCATCTTAAATCATGCTATATAATCACGTAGAAACTCTCTTTCTTCCTGATGGAGGGAGAAGAGGCTATCCGAAGTCCTCGGTTGGACCCAGTTATTTCAAAGTGAGCAATGAACTGGTGTCCAAGTTGCTTGAAGGAGGTGATGGACCCCAGCTAAAGTTTGGAGTACCAGGTTCGCACTGTCTTCTTCAATGTGGCGAGGAAGGCAAGGTAGAGGAGGGCATTTGAAGCACCATGGAGAATCATGAGGGCCTTATAGCCCTCCAGATGGTCTAGCGGGTCAGTGGAGCCATCGAACGATTCCATCATCGGTATCCTAAACTGACTCGAGATCGATTTTTGAAGGATGGAGCAAATGAAAGGTGGCCAGGAACTAAAGCCAAAGGCCTCATCATTCCCTCTGTGCCTATCTGGACCTCAGCTAGCCAGCACTCGATCTCATGGATCTTCTGCTCGAGGTCCTCCCAATGCGATTGTTGGGCAAATAGCTCGATATCAAGCCTCCACCAAAGAAATAAGGAATCGTTAGTATCGCCTACCGTGAGCAGACCCTCAATGGTATGGTGACCATCGATCAACTCAGGTCGATCGGTGCATCCCTCAAGGAGAATTCTCTAGGACCAGAGATTGATCTCATCGGCTATGTCGAGATGGCACTACGTGAGGAGTGATGTGAGGTAGCTGTTGCTGTTGCTCTATAGCTTGCTGTAGGTGCTGGATGGCATTCATTAGTGTCTAGAGCTGGCGGACCAAGTCATCGAATTGTTGAGGGTCCATTGTAATGGGTGGCTGCACTGGCTCTGCAAGCCTATAAGAGGCAAATACCTAAGTGGCTCTACCTCGGCTTCCCTGAGTAGATTATCGATAAGAATGGTGTACTTGCAGTGAGGCATTCTCTCTCTCTCTGATTAGGTTGCTGGATCCTTCCTCTAGCACCAAACTATTACGTCAAGGCTCCAGAGAGAGCTGATGTGGTGGAGGAGGGATGTCAGTCGGATTAGTAGGATGCCAAGGGAGACTTGCAAAGAAGTCCACTCATGCTAGAGGGAGGGTGCTTTGGTGGGGAATTTATTAGAAGTATGTCCTAAAAGCCAGATTGGCTGATACATGTACATATTCTAGGAGCATAATTTTGTAATTGAAATTTTGAAATAATAAAATTTAGGTTATTTTTCATTCATGTTATGTTTGAATTATGTCTATGAATCATCTAAGAATTAATGGATGATGACACGTATTCTCAAGAGTTGAGAATTTGATGCATATATCATTAGTGGTTAATTTTTAAATACTCTCGATCGATAGATCATCATGGGCACGATGACTGATCTAGATAGATTGGTGCATAGATCATTTTTTTCATAGATAGATAAGCCTCGAGTCGACAGTACAGAGACATAGGAGCGAGAGTGCAGGTGCTTGATAGAGATCAAGGATACTAAGCATGACCAATACGAGAAGTCACTAGGATGGCTATCCACTTATCGGTGACATGCTCAAAGTTGTAGTAGTGTAGATAGTTCTTTGACCTACAGTGCCTCGATTATTCATAGTAGGATTGCTGTAGTTTGACTGCACCAACACTTAGTTACCTAGCTATTTGAAACTTTGAGGTGTATGTTGGCTACAGTAGGTCAATTGTAGGAATAGGATATGCATCAAGATAAGATCTGTCGATCCTGATAGAAGGAAGATGTCCTATACAATTCATGAGACTGAGTCTTAAAATCCATGGCCATGGTAGGTGAATGATGGAAAGGAGTTTTATAAGGCTTCACATGGACTCGAATCGATTGAATCTGATATATGACAGACGAATGGGTTTAACGAGTTATCTTTAACCTGCGTCTTCTCGAGACTCATGACTGAAGAACCAAACTACACCGTAACTGTACCTAAAGATTTAATATTTCATTCTACTAGAGTGCCACTACATACTGCTAGGTGTCATTGAAGGATCATGAGACTCATCGAGTGTCATCTTGATGATTGATCATCCTTGATGGGCAGAGTTGGAATCGTTCTAATCTATCAAA
Source organism: Elaeis oleifera (assembly GCA_000441515.1). Taxonomy (NCBI): domain Eukaryota; kingdom Viridiplantae; phylum Streptophyta; class Magnoliopsida; order Arecales; family Arecaceae; genus Elaeis; species Elaeis oleifera. The sequence goes on from KE505646.1 coordinate 227,815, forward strand.
AAAGTTTCAATGATATTGTGATGGAGATCACAGTATATCTCACTATCAGACATAATAGAACCTATGGGATCACAAACAAAAGAGATCTTTATCCGATTAAATGATTGATTAGCAATTATGAATCACTATTGGATCTAATCATCAATAATTGACGATTAATCCAATACAAGAGTTGAAATAAAGCAGTTTGCTAAGAGTTAGCAAGTTGTAGGAGGATTAATCTACAATTGGATTGCAATAGGACTCAATTTGATTGAGCAATGGGGTTAGAATCAAATATAATTGAATTAGATTCAATTTGATTTGATTTGGATTTGATTGGATCAAGTCTTATTGGATTATGAGATAATCCAATTATCTAAGAAATCAGTCCCTAGTTTGATGGGGTTTAACCTAACTAATTTTTAATTGAATTAGGACCTAATTAGATTTTAATTGGGTTAGGACCTAATTAGTTAATTGGTTATAACTAATTCCTAAGTTAGTTAGAATTGGTCCAAGAATTAGTTAAAAATTAAATCAAGATTCAAGAAAGTCCTAGTTGGACTAGGACTCATCTAAATCTTGGCCTCCACCCCATGAACCCCATCATGCCATGCCATAAGGCCGCCCCTTTTCTCTTCACACACCTCTTAGTTTTTTGCATGAAATATTTCACTCTAAAGGCAGATGACGCCTCCCATTCCCAAGATAGATAATGAAAGTTTAAATTTGATTTGAACTTGATTCCTTATCAAGATGAGGTTGGACCTTATCTGACATCTTGGACACCATACCATAAAAGAGCTTTCTTTTATGCGACAAGAGAAACATGATTTTCACCATGAGAAACCACTAATCATCATGGAAAATATATGGGAGGTGTGAGGAAAATTAAGAGGGGCGGTGGGCTTTCTTAGTGCGTGAGAAAAGAGGAAAGGGTTTCCTCTTAGGCGTTAAGATCCCTAGGGTTCCTTCTTAGGGTTTCTTCCTATTGTATGTCATGGGATTTGGGAAGAGAGAAAAAAGAGAAAGAGTTCTCTAGATTTTAATCTTGCCTTCATCTTCCTCCTGTTCCTCTTCAGAGATTTGAGAGAGTCTGAGAGATCTGAAGAAGAAATCAGAATCAACCATCAAGAAGCAACTTTTGTAAGAAAACTAGCACCCGTAGAAGTTAGGAGTCTCTGATCGATCGAGAACTTCATATGGATATCCATAGAAGTCGAATGTATATGCGATTGGATGAGGATCTCATCGAATTACCACAATCATCGACAGTGGAGATTATCGATCTGCGCAAAGGTATCGAGATCTGATCTCAGATTTTTTATTTAATTAAATCTGATTTTTTAGTATCTTAAAAGCATGTGATCGATCCTGTTGTATATAGATTAGATCTACTTCATATATGTTAGATAGATTAAATCGTTAAATCTAGAGTAGATCTTTATTCCATCATGTTCATATTTTAAAAGTTAAAAAATCTACACATCCTAATTTTGCATACATGTTCTTGGATGCGTGACATCTGTCAAATGGTATCAGAGCCATAGGTTGTCGTTCACATGCATTTTTAAGATCTAAAAATCAGATCTTTAGATCTGAATGAAAAGGTTTCAATGCAATAGCGGAAGCACGAATTTCAAAGCAATTACTATAAAATCATAAGAATAAAACCTAACTCCAAGATCACCTTATCAGAAATTAAATCATATTATATGCATTAATATGAATAAAGATATAGAAACATACCTCTTATCGCTAGATCCTATTTTGTGCTTAGTTGCCGGCAGCAATCCGTCTGTGTTTTCACAAGGTGCCCACGTGTTCACCCTCCAACGTTGATCCACACGGAGACTCGACCAACCCACTAGCACTAATTGAAATATATTCTGCAATTAAATTCTGATTTATCAGAATTTAAATGCAATTGGGCAGAATCTCCTTTCCTTGACTTTGCTGTCACACTGCTGGACATTTTCTTGCCTTTCTCTCTTGCTCCCTGTCTCCTTAATTTTATTCCAATTTTTTAAGCCTTTTGGAAGACTTCTTGTCCTTTATCAGGATCTTATCTAGGCTAGAGAAAAGGAATAAAAAAAATTGGACAAGCAGAGCCTCTGTAAGAAAGAAAGAAGATATCTGAATGCTCCGACTCCTCGGCGCGCACCCCTATTT
>KE505646.1:275785-287676 GCA_000441515.1 Elaeis oleifera
CCTAATGATTGACTTTAAGACACCTTTTTCAATAAATTCTATTGAGAAGAAGAAACCCACAAAGAAGCAGAAAGTTAAGAGCAAGCTGAAGAAGTCCCGAACAAGTAGGCCATCGAGAAGGAAAATGTTTCTATTGCAGCAAGGGTGGTCATTGGAAGGGGAACTGCCCGAGTTACCTGACAAGCCTTAAGAATAAGAAGAAAGGCAGACCTTCTAAAGGTATGCTCATTATAGAAACTAATTTGATGGTTTCTTCTACATCCAGTTGGGTGATAGATTCTAGATCTAGTGCTCACCTGTGCACTACTTTGCAGGGTCTTGAGGATAGTAGGAGGCTGAGGGAAGATGAGATGACCCTATAAGTCAAAAATAGAGCAAAAGTTGCTGCTGGGCTATGGGGACGTACCCTCTGTGACCACCATCAGGAATTAGTTTAGTTCTTAAGGATTGTTACTTTGTACCTTGTGCGAGCAGGAATCTAATTTCTATCTCTTATTTAACACAAGAAGATTATGTAATTAGTTTCTTTAAAGACTACTGTAATATTTATTTTAGAAATAAAAGATTGGTAGTGGTTTCCTTATAAACAATCTCTTTCATTTATATGTGGATGTTTCTATGAACTATATCAAGCAAAATATGAATGCCGTAGGATCTAAATGACCTAGAGATAATATTAATGAAAAATACTTGTGGCACCTAAGGCTAGATCATATAGGAGAAGATAGGATTAACAGGTCGGAGAAAATCAGACTTTTGGATCCGTTGACTATCGAGTCATATTCGATTAGTGAGTCATGCCTTCAAGAAAAATGATCAAGCTTCCCTTATAGAATATGGAAAAGGACTATAAAGTTACTTGCTCTAGTGCATACTGATTGTGTGGTCCATTCGATGTGCTGGTCAGAGAAGATTATTCCTACTTCATAACCTTTATCGATGATTTTTTCGATATGGATATATGTATCTTATGAGGCATAAGTCTGAAGCCTTTGAAAAGTTTAAAAAATTCAAAATAAATAAAAAATTAACTAAAAATTTTTAAGATTCTTCGATCAGATCGAGGAGGCGAATACCTTAGTAAAAATTTTAGGTTATCTCAAGGAGCACGGTATAGTCTCACAATGGACTCTGTCTGGAACACCTCAACTCAATGAGATTTTAAATAAAAAATCGAACCTTATTAGATATGGTTCGATCCATGATAAGCTTCACTAACCTTCTTATATTTCTTTGAGGTCATAGTTTATTAACCACAATTTATATACTGAATAGGATTTCATCTAAAATCGTTCCTACTGCACCATATGAGATATGGCATGGTAAGAAGCCAAGTCTGAGTCAATGCGAAAGATAGATTCTGATGGAAAGGTAGAGACTTTTAAAGCTAGACTAGTAGCTAAAGGGTATAGTCAACACGAAAGCATTAACTATTAGGAGACCTTTTCATCAGTTGCTATGCTTAAGTCCATCCAAACATTGCTAGCTATTACAGCATATCTCGATTATGAGATATGAAAATGGATGTGAAGATGACTTTTCTTAATGGATATCTTGAGGAAGATATCTATATAGAGCAGCCATTGGACTTCACTTCTAGTGATGGAGATCACAAGATTTGCAAGCTGCAAAGGTCCATTTATGGACTAAAGCAAGCATCTCGAATTTGGAATGCATGTTTAATGATATAATCAAATCATTTGATTTCAAAAAAATAAGAGGAGTCGTACATTTTTAAAAGATCAATAGCAATGCTGTCATCTTTCTCGTATTGTACGTGGATGACATACTCCTTATTGAGAATGATATTCCCATACTGACATCGATCAAACCGTGATTGTTCAAGAAATTTTTATGAAAGATCTAGGGAAAGCATCCTTTATTTTGGAGATTAAGATCTATAAAGATAGATCTAGGAGGATGCTAGGCTTTTCACAAAGATATATATTGAGGAGGTGTTGAAGAGGTTCAGTATAGAGAACTCTAAGAGGAGATTTGTACCCTTCAGATATGAAATCCATCTCTTCAAGAAAATATGCTCCAACACATCAAAAGAGATAGAGCACATGAGCAAGATCCCATATACTTCAATAATTGGGAGCTTCATGTATGCCATGCTTTATGCATGACCTGATGTCGCATATGCTGTGAGTGTCACTTGTAGATATCAATCGAATTCAAGAGAAGAACACTGGACTTATGTGAAATGTATCCTTAAGTACTTGCGAAGAACTAAGGATATATTTTGATCTTTGGTAATGGAGAGTTGAGGGTATAAATTATACTGACTCAGACTTTTCATCTAACGTTGATGATCGAAAGTCGATATCAGATAGTATTTTCTTGTGCAATAGTGGTGCTGTAAGTTGAAAGAGTTTCAAGCAACCTATTATTGCAAACTCCACCATGGAAGCAGAATACATCGCTGCATTGAAAGCTACTAAGGAAGCATTCTGGTTCAAGAAGTTCATCATGGAGCTAGGTGTGATGCCATCAAATATCATCCTACTTTACTGCGATAATAATGGTACCATAGTCCTAGCTAAAGAGCCAAAGTTTTATTAGAAATCTAAGCAGATCGAGCAACGATTCCACCTCATCCATGATTATCTCGAGAAAGGATACATTGAGGTGAAGAGAATTGACACTGCGGACAACGTAGATGACCCACTGATGAAGCTATTGAGCCAACAAAGACTAAAGCCCATTTTGAGAAGATGGAACTTAGATTTATAGTCAATTGACTTTAGATCAAGTGGGAGGCTGTTAGATGTATACCCTAAAAGCCAGATTGGCCAACACTTGTAATAATTTTTTAAGACATAGTTTGTAATATTGATTTATAATCAATAAATTAGATTTATTTCATTCAAATTTATGTTATTAAGTATCTTTGAATTGTCTATTGAGTTAATGGGTATAATAACATATATTCTCAAGAGTTAAAAATTTGAGACATATATCATTATAATTAATTCATAAATTACTTTCGATCATAGGATCATCATGAAGATGGTATTTAATTCGAAGAGATTGGTGCACAATTACTTTCTTAGGATAGATGAGTCTTAAATATATGGTATGGAGATATTAGAGTGAGAGTGCAAGGGCTTGTTAGGAACAAGGGTACTGAGCATGATCAAATATGAGTAGTCACTAAGATGTCTATCTACTCGTCAGTGACTAACTTGATACTGCAGTAGTATGACTAGTTTTTGATCTATGATACATCGACTATTCACAGTAAGGTTGCTATAGTTTGACTACACCATAACTCAATCTCTTAGCTACATAGAGCCTTGAGATTTAATTGGCTGCAGTAGACTCACTGTAGGAATAGGATGTGTACCATGATGGGATATATCGACCTCGATAGATGAGGAGTAGTCATATGTAGATCATGAAGCTGAGTCCTAAAGCCCATGGCCATGATAATGTGAAAAATAGAAAGGAGTTTCTATTGAATTTCATATCGGACTCGAGTCGATTGATTCTATCATATGATAAGAATCAAGTTTGATGAGTTATCCTTAACCTACGTCTTGTCGGGACTTATGATAGAAGAACCGAATCACATGGTAACTGCACTTAAAGGTTCATTATTCAGTTCTGCTGAATTATCACCACATACTGTTAGGTGTCACTGATAGATCGTGAGACTAATTAAGAATCATGTTAATGATCATTGATTCTTAATTGACTGAATGGGAAAGAATTTCGATCCATCGAAAGAATTTCGATCCATCGAAAAGAGTTTCGATGATATTGCTGATGAAGATCACAACATATCTCACTATCAGATATAATTGGATCTATAAGATCATACAAACAAGGGTATTAGTCTAGGATTGCACAATTGGGCTAAGTGTAGACCAATTGGATTAGGATTAATTAAGTTCTAGCTTTGGGTTTAAGGAAGCCATGCTAGCACATGGTTAAACCCATTCTCTCCTACTTGATTTGGGTTCCTATTGAATAGGACTTGTCAAATCTAAACAAACTTATTTGGGATACCAAGAGTTGGAATTTCTGAAGCAAGTCTTCCTTGTAAGAATTAAATGATGGGGGTTGGCACCCCACATTTTCATCATGATTTTCTTTGCAGAATGGGTGAGACACCCCATATGGATAAGATCCAGGGGCAAGCACCACTTGGAGATAAGGGAGGAAGAGAGAAGGAGATAAACCCCATCTCTTTGTTGATAAGGATGAGAATGATGTGGTTTTATCTGAATTCAAATTTGGATTTGAATTCGGATTCGAATTTGAAACAGTCAAATTTGAATCAAAGAGGATTGACTTGGGCAACAACTACCTTATCTATATCCACTCCTATCTGAGTTTTCTTGATGATTTTGTGTAATGAAAATGAGAGAAAATTCATGGTGGTGGGGCCTTAGCAGAGTCCCTCTACTTTAAGGTATTTGATCTGATCAAATGTCTATAAAAGGATCCTTGTCAAATGGTTTGACAAGTTTGCTGATCATACAGTCTCCACACCTCCTCTCCTCTTCTCCATGCCATCTTCCTTTCTATCTGATCTCTAATCCTATCCTACATCCAAGGGTGTTGGGTGATGAATACTTAATTTAAGTCGCTAGAGTCACTAAATATTATAATAATCGATGTTATTTATTGAAATTTTGATGCTCTCTAGTCTATTTGTAGGTAATTGAAAGTTTGGATTCATATAACTCAAATTAGACTCAAATTGGATCAGATTTGAGTGAACCAGGCAACCGACTCCCATTCCAGTGTGAATATGACTTAAAGATCAATGGAGGAGAATTAATATGAAGATCCAAGGATCCTTATTCACGCTCCTACCTCTCTTTTCATGAACCCTATCCTCTCTACTCTATAAATAGCACTCCTAGCCCTCCTTTCTCAAGACATCAGCCTCCTTGTGGGGATCATCTCCTCCTTGTCTCCTCCATTAAAGCTCTTCCTTTCTCTTTCCCATCAAGCCAACCCTAAGTTTCTCTCTGAGCTGCTGCCCTCATCTCTCCTTTCTTCTTTATAAGTCTAGGGAGGTACTAACCCTAGCATGCCTTCCAAACAAATCTAGGAGAGGTCCTAATCTTAGTGCCACTATCCTTCTTTCCCATATTTCTATACTCCATCTACCTTTCTTCCTCCGAGTTTCTGCACCAAGCCTTCCAGCCATCCTGCTGCTGTCTGCACGGAAGAAGATGAAAAGATTTAAGGAAGCACATCACCATCAGACGCAGTGAGAAGATCAACTTGGTTCAGTTATCTTATATCGTAGTTTTATTTTTTTCTTTATGTATGCTTTTTATTGATTAATGAAAAGTAATTTTATTATAATTTTCATATTTATTTCTTAGTTTCTTGCAATCTATTATTTTTTCTTTTATGTTTTCGAAATAATCAGCCTAAGATCCCTATGGATACGATTCCGACTCATCTTATCTACATAGTAGTGAGTAGGATTAATTTTGGTGTGCTATGACATGCATTATTGGGTGTTCCATTTGGTGGTCCTGAAGCATCGAGTTGCATTCGATCTATGTGAAGAACAAGATGGCTGCGATCTAGTACTGATCGAAACTCTACCGAAGATCTGATCCAAGGCTGATTCAGGAGCTTGCAGATTTATTTTGTAGATAAATTGAAGATGGAGAGAGCATCAGTCCAACCTCAAGTAGATACCTATAGAGGTCGAACACGTACGCAGCTCAACAGCAAATCTTGAATTCATGGATCATCAGACTATAGAGTTCTTCTATCCGTGCAAGGTGATATGATCACATTACCATCTAATTTAAAGTAGTTTAAATCTTTGATTTTATATTCTCTAATGTTAGATGTATGATCGATCTAGCCACGATCAAAATCGGATCTCGATCTGACTGCATGTTGGATCGAAAATTTTTTTTGACATCCACTGCATCCTGATCTGATAGATTGGGCGTGCAGTCATTCCTTTAGTAGAGATCTATCCTCTTTGATTACCATCTAATTTCTATCTAGAACTAAGAGACTATTACTATATGCCTAATGCGAGTAGAAATTTGATTTTGTTTCATGCTTAGCACAGGATGATTATCAAACTAGTTTCAATAAGGACCATTGTATCATTTATTTGAAATAAATAGTTGCACATGGTCACTTAATCAATAATCTCCATCATTTGCATATTGATACAGATGAGTTAATTAATTTATCTGAGCAAACTGTGTGCTGTTGGATCTAAGAGATCCAGAAATGAGGTTAACCTAAAGTATATGTGGCATCTTAGGCTAGGTCATATCAGAGAAGAAAGAATTAATAAACTGGTGAAAGATGATCTTTTAGACTCATTCTCTGATGAGTCGATTCCAGTCTGTGGTCCTACCTTCAAGAAAAATGATCAAGCTATCCTTTACGAGATACGGAGAAAGATCATTGAGGTATTGGCTCTGGTATATAATGATGTATGCAGTTCATTTGATGTGCCGGTCAGAGGAGGTTATCTTTACTTTATCACTTTTATCGATAATTTTTATGATACGGATATGTGTATTTTATGAGATACAAATCTGAAGTCTTTGAAAGGTTCAAAAAATTTAGATCTGAGATAGAGAAGCAAACTGAAAAATCACTTAAGGTACTTCGATTAGATCGAGAAGAAGAATACCAGAGTAGAGAATTTCTTGATTATCTCAGAGAAAATAGCATGGTCTCTCAATAGACTCCACCTGAAATACCTCCGCTCAATGGGGTTCAGAACGGATAATCGAATCCTATTGGATATGGTTCGATCCATGATGTGCTTCACCGATCTCTCTTTATTTTTCTGAGGATACATCCTAATAATAGCTAATTACTTGATTAATAGGATTTCCTCTAAATCTGTTCCTATCACACCATATGAGATATGGCATGATAAGAAGTTGAATTTTAATTATCTCAAAATTTGAGGATATCCATGTTAGATTTTGATGTCTCAAGATTCAATCCATAGCAAGCCCACAATGAGATCTAGGTTGACGAACGGAGTCCAATGAGCCTAAGATCAGTCTAAACGAAGTTCAGATGGAGAAACTATGCATAAAAGAAGGTCAGGATGTGGTGGCACGACCTGTGGAGCGACGAAGGCTGACAGCAAGTCGATGGAGGCCACGAGGAAGCGAGCACTTGCGACGATGCACTACCCAGGCCTAGGCGGGCACACACGCAGCTGCGGCCCATGCGGATTTCTTATGTAGTCCACATGCGGTGCATGGACCAATGGTCCATAAGGCATCGTGATGGACCTACAGAGCATGTCCCGCCTGCTTCTTATGGTCCACCATGGATCGATGGTGTTTCGGGACCATTTCTCATGGTCCATGATACTATTGTATGGACCGAGGTGCGGGATTGCACTATCTGATGGCTGAGGTTGCTTCCGATCATGATCTGATAGTTCAGAGACTTTCTAGGTGCTGTTAGGAATCCTTTCTCTGATCTGTTTGGGTTTTAGGGCCCTTAAGAGGGCCTATGGCCAAACAGAATAGAGAACATGCAAAGAGCGGCAGTAGAGGCCCTGTGGTGCAAAATAGAGACCGTGGTAGTTGGCAGAGAGCTCTAAGAAGTTCTAGAGGATCCTTGGGTTCTAGTGAGAGCTTTGTAAGGGTAGTTTCTAGTTGAGAAAATTATGTATAAGGGTTGAGAGTGTGAGGATCTCCTCTTGTACTTATTCTTTTTTTCAAAGTGAAGCTTTGCATGCCCTGTAGAGGTAAGCTTTGGGCTGATCCACAACTTGATTTTTTTCTCTTATCTTGTATTTATTTTTCTTCTTTTTTCTCTTACTGATCGAGTGTAATGCGAATGGTATCGAGAAGATCCTGTGGTGGTGTCCTGGCCAGACATCCCTAACAACTAGTATTAGAGCTCAGGCGGTATCAGCACACGGTTGTCCAAATCGTAATGGTATTGATCAAGATTGAAAAGATAGAGAAGACAAGTTCAATCAAAATAGAGATCAGTCAGTTTGATGGAAAGAATAATTTCTCCCTCTGGTTGTCGAGGGCGAAGGATGTGCTCATCCAGTAGAGGTTGATCGACGCTCTCTTATGCGAGGAGATGCTGACTATCATGGAGGTGATGATTTGGAGGCGGCTCTAGATGCAGATAGTAAGTACGATCTGTTTGTACCTAACAGATGACGTGGTGATCTATGTGCTTGACGAGACTTTTCTGATGATGATGATGTGGCAAAGCTTGAGGAGTTGTATATAGTAAAGTTCCTAACCAACATTCTCTTCCTCTGAAGGTAGTTCTACCAGCTGCGGATGATCGTGGGATAGAGCATGCAGGCACATCTAAGAACTTTTAGAAGATCCTCACCAACCTCCTTAGTGTTGGTGAGAAAGTTGAGGAGAAGACTAAGGCGTTGATCTTGCTAGCATCCCTCCTCTCTCTTTCGAGTCTTTGGTGACTACTCTTCTAATAGGAAAGAGTACCATTAAGATGGAAGATGTGACTTCCACATTTCTCCAGAATGAGGTTCTCAGGCAGGAGAATCGAGCTTCGAGTCCAAGCGGTGACTTAGCTATAGCGGTGATTGGAGGATGTGGTGGCGGAAGATGAAGCAACAGGGGATCGCGAGGTGGGCGATCCAGGTCTAAGATGAGGGGTTGTAGCAAGATCAGATGCTAGTGATGTGATAAGTTAGGGTATCGTGTCAGAGATTACCCTCAACTCAAGAATTGAATGATATCTACTATGGCGGTAACTAGTATCGACACTGAGATCGTTGATGTGCTTATGGTCTCAGATGAGGTATCTACTCCTTTCAAGCAGTAGATTTTAGACTCTGCTTGTTTCATCATGTCTGTTATAGAGAGGAGTTGTTGGAGTCCTTGGAGAGCAGTGAGGGCACTATTTCTTATCGGATGGTTCAAGCTATGCGATCAAGGGCATCGGGATGGTCAACATAGAGACACATGATGGAGCAGTAAGGAAGTTAGGTGAGGTCCGATATATGCCCAGCTTCAAGAGAAATCTAATTTTCGACTGACTACACATAAAGAGCTGATGGAGGAATCCTGAAGGTCATGCACGGCAATAGGGTTGTGATGAAGGAGAAGCAGTATGGAGGACACTACCTCTTGACAGGGAGATCAGTGCGAGGTGAAGGTTCAAGAGCAAGTAGATCAGACACAAGATGAGAGACTCGGGAGGATGATAGATGACATCATAAGGTGAAGTTCCTATTACCATAGGAGACTACCCCGAGTAGGTCTTAGGTCAGAGTGGACACAGCCCATGAAGGTGATGGGATCGAGTGGTCTGGCTTGACTCCCATGTTGTCCATCCATGAGCAGCAGATATTTGCCTTAGGGCATAGGGATAAGAGATGAGCTCTCAGAGTTATTGTGGAGGCTGAATATTGAGTCGAGATGGAGATTGTTAAATTTTGATGTCTGAAATTTGATCCACAATAAGCCCACAACGAGATCTAAAATGACGAACAGAGTCTAATGAGTCTAAGATCAGTCCAAATGGAGTCCAAATGAAGAACTATGCATGAAAGAAGGTCAGGACCTGGTGGCAGGATCCACGAAGTGGCAAAGGCCGACGGTGGACTGATGGAGGTGGCGACAGAGCGAGCGCACGGCCAAGCCCAAGCAGGCATGCATGCAGGCACGGCCCACGCAGAGTTCTTATGCGGTCCACACGTGATGCATGGACTGACGGTCCATAGGGCGCAATGGTGGACCAGCGGAGCATTTTCGCCCGCTTCTCATGGTCCATCATGGATCGATGGTGTTTTGGGCCGTTTCTCATGATCCACGATACTATTGCATGGATCGGGGTGTGGGATTGCATGATTTGGTGGCTAAGGTTGCTTTCGATCATGATCTAACGGTTCAGAGGCTTTTTGGGTGCTGTTAGTAATCCTTTCTCTGATCTGTTGGTTTTGGCCTTAGGAGGGCCTAAGGGCAAATAGAATAGAGAACATGTAGAGAGCGGGAGCAAAGGCCCTGTGGTGCAAAATAGAGACCGTGGTAGTTGGCAGAGAGCTCTAAGAAGTTCTAGAGGGTATTTGGGTTCTAGTGAGAGCTTTGTAAAGATAGCTTCTAGTTGAGAGAGATTGTATTAAGGATTGAGAGTGTGAGGATCTCCTCTTGTGCTTGTTCTTTTTTTCATAGTGAAGCTTTGTATGCCCCATAAAAGTAATGAGAGAATAATGTCCTACAAGTCAATCGCATACAGGATGCAATAGGGTATTTCTATAATTTATCTTTTAGACTCATATAATTGATATTAATATTATTAATAAAAAAATATTTTGATTCATTATATGCTACATCTTTTATTTTAAGATTATTATGAACTTCTTAGGTCTGGGCAACAATTTTAGGGCCGTGATGAGATCATGCCAGTGAGACCTAAATCCTTGATAGCCATGACCTAAATATTTTCAGTCGTTGGTTCATTGAGTTGAAGATCAATGATATCGGTAAGATTGGGTTAATTTAGTTAGAATTTAATGTAAATTCTAAGGGTTAATTTGATATGCTAGTATATAGTTTTAACTCAAGTTCCTAAATTGGTTTAGATCAAAGTGTTTGAGCTAACCTAAACCAGTTGTCCTTGACTTAATGGGATTAGGTCAAGTTTGATTGGATTTTTATCCAACTTGTAACAGTTTCAAGTGGAGAAGGACTCCTCTACAGCCACTAGGTTCCATGCTAAAATAAATTGCCGCCCACCACTTTTTAGCATGTGAAGATGGAGAGTCCTTCTTAAAGAAGACTCTTATCTTAACGCATTGCTTTAAATTCTCAACCAGATCTCTTATGATTTCATGCCAAATTATTATAAGATTTTTATGAGGCATAGAAGAGGAGGAGTTCTTCTGTGTGAAGTCTCTCCTATGCCAAAAATGATACATGGTGAATTTATTCACCGTGTGAGAAAGTGGAGCGCCAAAGGTTGGCGCCCCTTGGTCCTTCTCATGTCGCTTGGTCCCTTATTTAAATGGGACGTCTCATATGGCCCAAGTGCTGGGTTTTTGGATGGAAACCAGAGATAAGTGGCATGTAAATCAGAAAAAATTATGAAAAAAATCTAAAAAAAGATTAAAAAAATTGAGAGGCAAAAGTTGTAAGAAGGGTGGTGAGAGAATTAGCAAGTGTTGCTAATATGCCTAGGATTTGATTTTTCCATGTGTTGGAGCACAAAATCAAATCTTAAGTTGTGAGACATTTGAAGAGTATCTTCTTGGTATAATTCTGATGGCAAGTGTTGTGCCACATTCTCAGGTGTGTGGAGTACCTCCCACCAAGAGATCAATGAACAAAACTCTCTAGAAGGGGATGAAATACATTGAAGAAGAACAGCTTTTCTGGTTGCAGCAGCCTTGTAAATCCTGTCAGTAGAATTTTTTTCTTTGATTTGAACCCCTTCTCTATCAGATCTGAAATCTATCTTTTGAGATCTGGAAGCACACTTGATGAAGCCTCCAAAATCGAAAAAATAGGATCTGAAACTCCTCTTGGGCGGCCAAGAGGGGGTGCTCAAAATAGGGGCATGCAAAAGAGGCAGTGCTGGTTCCTTTCTTCCTTTTGGGTTGGCGGCCAAGAACCCTAGGTTTCTTGGTTCTAGGGCATGGAGAAGACCAGAGAGAGGAGAAAAGGAAGGAAGAGAGAGAGTTCTGGAAAAAAATAATTTGATTGATTGAACTCTTCTTACAAATCCTAAATACAAGGGTATTTATACAAGATCAATATGACCCAACCACAAAACTCCCTTGGCTAACTTGATATGAGATTTGTGCTAATCTAAACGCATGTACACCCATGATTTGAACAAATCTCATCTATCTAACACTCAAATCTAGTCCAAAATAAGTTAGCCTCTCAAGACTCAAAATTTTGGACCTCAAGACCCGAAGG
>KE505647.1:6561-18058 GCA_000441515.1 Elaeis oleifera
TGATATGTAATAATCATGTAATAGGATCTTAGATCTAGGAATTTTCTGATTTTAGAAATAAATTTTGATTTATTTTAGTCTTCCGCTGCCTGATCTTGAAAAAGTTTCAAGATCTAACCCTGAAACCTTAGATCTGGTTCCTACAAAATGAACAACACAGATATCGTACTTTTCTTAAAAGGAGAAAGATACTAAATTATTGTTATAACTTTACAATAATAATAATTTTAACTATAAATTTAGTCTATTTACAAAAAAAATCAACTTATTAATTTATAGACTTTCATACCTATAAAAGAAAATCAAAGTGTAAATTAGTAGGGTGGTGATCATAATTTTTTCTTAAAAAAATCAAACTACAGATAAAATTATATGCAAATAATTTTTTAAAGCAAATAGTTAAAAAATTGTAATAGCATTGGGAAAAATATAGAAAGTAATTTTTAAAATATTGCTACAACATTATTGCCAAAATGATGCAAAAAAGGTGAATTATTTTTTAAAAAAATAATTTCTGCATAAAACTTTTATGTGGATGCCCACATAAAAAATAGAATCCAGTTATTTAGGACTAAAAATGGATCGAATAGTGGTATATTCATATTTGTATACATATTTTTCAATAAATACGGATATGGATACGGATATTAAACGGATGTCAAAATTAATATCCATATTTATTTTAAATGGATACAGATACGAATCAGATATCAAGCATATCCATATTTATTATAGATGGATACGGATACAAAGTGGATATTAAGCATATTCGTATATAAAATAAATTAAATATTAAATATGTCCATACTTATTTTTTTAAATATGGATATAAGTCGGATACTATTTTAGATAATAATCAAATTTTAAGCATGTCCAAATTGATGAAGCATCAGGCATTATTAAATTTTAATGCATAGAACACATTTAGAAGCCTTGATCAAGCTCTTCTTTTTTTAACAGTAGTGGCACTAAAGCAAGACAACAACATATGTACAAATATAGGCATGACTGGTTTTGATTGTTTTCTTTTGAGAGAGAAAATAGTCTCAATTTACAATTTCCCATAAGAATGACATGGTTATCTTCTTCTCAAATTTATGATGATTTATTAATATTTATTATACTTCCATGAAGCAGCAATTTGTTATTTCAACAGGTATACATAAAATCTAGGATATAACATCATCTTGAGCCACTATATTTCAAAATCCAAATTCAACTTACTAATCAAGAAAGACAAGAAGCCTTAGATTAGTTGAGTGGCATCCGTTTTCAATGGGAAAAACTTGAGTTTGTGTTGGTGGAAAGCCCACCATATTTCTCTAATCCTCCATCCAACCAACAACACCAAGGCCACCCCATCAACAATAAAACCAACAAGAATTGCTATCCATGATAGCATGCAATCAAAGCCAGAAGCAATAATCTTAAAGTTTTGAAAACTCATAACTAATTAATCATATGAATATCCATATAGGTTCTAAACATTAGAAGGAAAAAAATTAGCATCAGATCTGGCAAAAAATTTTGATACTTAATTAGCATGTGAAAAATAACTGTTAAAGATCTTGGAAGCAAAAAAAAAATTCAATTGATTAATGCCAAAAAAAAGTATATTACAATGAATTAGATCGAACTGATTGAGAAAACGAGAAAATCCTTTAAAAATTCACACTTGATGATCACGAGAGATCCCAGCAAAAGAATTCTTCTTATCCCTCTTCTTGTTTGATATTAGAAAGCGATCGCTAAATATATTAGCAAGCAAGGATGATCTTTGATTGCTGATTGAGGATCGTTGACGGATCCATTGGAGAAATAAGAAAAAAACCCTAGCTGCTGCCCTCACCTCTCAAAGCTTCGAAGGGATCGCAATGGGAAAGAGATGGGGAGTTAGGGAGTCATTGTTGCAGAATGGATCGATAGGTTTTAGAAAAGGCATGGATGCGGATGGAATCCGAGATGAGATGAATTAGGGCTCCTACAATATGGATATCCGGATCCATAACCAAAAAATACAAAAAATCCGAATTCATATCTGTATCTGACTATTTTTCAAGCTAAATATCTGGATCTATATTCGGATCCAATCGGACAAAATAATATGCATCCGAATCTGGTCCAATTCGAATGTGGACACAAATACGATCGGAGTTTATCCAACCCATTTTTAGCCCTACAGTTGTTCCATGCGCTAGATCTGCATAATTTTTTTATGTGGCCTAGAGTTGCATAAAAATTTTATATGGACATCCATACAAAAAAATACCCATTTTATGCTTTTAGATTGCCTAATGTTTGTATGTGGTCTAGGATTTGTGAACCTAACCTACCCTCTTTTTTTCCCATTCCACCACACTGTCGCCTTCTCACCCCATCTGTCCCTCCTCCCTCCCATGGCTGATTTCTTCATGATTCCCCCATCCTCCTCTTTCTCATCCATTTCATTGTCGGAGATGGTGATGTCTGAACTCCCTTCCTTTCCATCATGGTGTGTTGGAGCTCGTCTTTCTTTCCTTTTCATCTCTATTCTCATCTTGACTCCCTCTCCGAACCTTTCTTCATCACCATGGTGGCTACTGTACAGTCCTTTGTGTTGGCGTTGGAGCCAAAACCCATAATGGTCCCTCTCCACTCTTTTCTCTCCATCATCGCCTCCGGTCAATGCTTCTTCCTCGACCATGATTCTGATACTTACCTAAGGTAATTTTGAATCTTCCTTTCCCGATCCAACTTACTCACCTCCACAATCTATTTACTCACTAGTTTTTCTTTTTCTTGATTGTCCTTTTTTTTATACAAGCGGACAGTCATACAACTCGAATGTGAGTACAGCTTATAAAGTCAGAGTACAAAGATCCTGCAAGACTGGTGGGCATGCCTCACCTTATCTCCAGATCCAATAGTCAGAATGCTCTGCAACGTAAGATGTGACATAGTCTGCTATGCTGTTCGCCTCCTAAAAATATATAGGATATGCACCATGACTGAAAGATGAAGAATAGTCCAGATGTCACAGAGAAGCGGATGGGCCTCCAACTACTTCATGTTGTCCTGGATCCATCTGACAATGGTAGCAAAATCTCCCTCTATGAAAATCGACTCCGCCTGAAGCTCCTTCCTAGCCCTAAATTTCACCATAACTCTAACCTAACCCTTTTCTCACCTTCTTTATGATCTATTCCTCCTATTTTTCTTTTTTTTGTTTGATTGTTTTCTCCACTACAACCTCCTCTACAACCCTAACCCCAATCCTACTCTAATCTTAATCCTAACCCTAATCTAAATGCTAACCCTAACTCTAACTCAAATTGTAACCCTAACTCTAACCTAAACCCTAACCAACCACAATTGTAACTCTAACCTGAATCATAAACCCAACGCTAACCCTAGTCCTAATGCCAAACTTAACTCAAACCCAAACTTAAACCTAAATCCAAACCCTAATCCATAACCCATTGGTGCACTCCATTAATCCAATAAGTCAAAACCCAAACCCGACAACCCAATAATACATCCAATAACCCAAACCCCATTAATCTGTTAGCTCATTAATCCAGAAACCAATAACCTAAACCCACTAATCCGAATATGCTATTTCAAACCCATGAACCCAATTCAATAACCTAAATCCATTACCCTAATCCAATAACCGTAATCATTTTTTTCCTCCTTGCATCGATCCCTCACCTGATCCCTTAACTTTTTTCCCCATCCAATCACCCATCTGATTCTTTAACTCTATTCACTCTCTTCTATTCATGGATTTCTTGCTTTTGGGATTGAGAAATTATTACATCCACAACAATAGCCATTCAAAACCATTCCCTCAAATGAATTTTTTAGCATCCCATGGAAGGCTACCTAAATCATGGCAACAACCCTTTGGGCACTATTTAAATGGGAGTGAAAAATTGTTGCATCTGTAGTAGCAACCCACTGCTGATGAGAAACACTGCATGGTTTCTCACATGATGCTCATTTAAAACTAGAAAGTTGCTGATTGTAGCTAGCAACTTTCCAACAGACTTGTGTAAAATTTAAAATTAACAAAAATAGAAAAAAAAGATTTGAGCTTACCTTTACTGTCTAAGCTCTTGTAGTGCCACTGCTTCTTCTATTATATGATACTACTTCTTTCGTTCTATGATTTCTCCAACATCTATAGATAAAATGGTTGGGATGAGGATGGAAATGATTTAGATTTGACTATTCATTTGTTCAATCTCATTGCTCAATTTTTATATTTGAAAACCCTTCTCTCTCTCTTTAAAAACAATGGTATTCTTTCTCATTTAAATCTAAACATGCCAGTATTCTCTCTCTCTCTTAATTAAGAGGTAAGGCGCATCTCTAAATAACTTTTTTCAGTCTATCAGACTTTTTTTTCCTCTCCCTACTCTTCCTCTCCATCTACAAATTTGCTGACATGGCCCAAATATGATGTTGACGTGGATAGCTATTGTTGATATGGTGTAGATATTGAAAGAATAGTACCCTACAAGCCAATCACATAGGTGATATGATGCAACTTTTCTATGTCATCTTCCTACTCATATACATGACATTATTATTTGATAATAATAAGAAGCATTGTGTTTCATCATATGCTGTATCTTATTTCATTTATGATTTAATTAAGATTATGATAAAATCCATAAATAAGAACAATAATTTTAGGACCATGATGAGATCATGCTAGTAGGACCTAAAATCTTGATACTTTCAAACTAAAATATTTTAGTCATAAGATCATTAAATCGGAGATCAATAATATCGATAAGATTGATACATCCTATATATGCTCGATAGAGATGGTGATTGATCTCATAATCATTTGTATGAAGATATTAATACAAAGATGTGGGTGCTCATTAAAAAATAAGTTCACTGAACTGATCCATAGAGAGAACATCTGATGGAATCTTACAAATATGTCAAAAGATCGATGGTTCTCTGATGGCAGTGGTACAAGTGATCCTTAGAACTAAGATTACTATAGTACCTTATGTATATGGATCTATATTTTGGTTTATATCCTAACATGACTCTCTGAGATGTGTTGGATATTTTAGGTATGAAGAAGTATGTATAGAGATTGTGAGTGGTCAATAAGAAATCGATCACTCCTTATAAAAAGAAAGAATATCCTATATGGTCTCATAGGATGATGACTGAAGAAGTTTTTGATCAAAGTAGGATAAAAATTAGAAAGAATTTCTAATATTTCATTCACCGAATCATCATCATCAGATCGAGATATATATAGATAGATAATTTAGGCTTGATATGATTCTATGCCCATAGCTTACCTAGGATATTGCATGATTAAAGGATTGAATTACATGATAACTTTTCATAGAAGGATGTTTGGTTATCCCATCGAAATTCTACATCTTTTGGATAGTCATAACACATTGCTAGATATTAATTTTGACTTGTAGGTTATTATAAATTAAAGAGTTTAATTCATTAATTAATTAGAAGATCGAGTTTTAATTAATTGTAATATATAGGCTTAATATATTTGGGCTTAATTGATTAGACGAGTTCTAATTAAATTAAGTACATATGAGTCTAGACCTATTGCTAGCTAGATATGGAATCCAATGAGTCACAAAAAAAAAAATTGATCAAAACTTAAGTTTAGGTTTTGAAGGACCTAATTGGATTTATGTGAAATCCTAGTGAGGGCTATAAATAGGCTAGCATATGTAAAATCCTAACTAATCCCTTAACAACTTTGATTAATTAAAGGTTGACATGTCAAAGATTTGATGTGTCAAAGATTGATGCCAAGAAGACTCCTCATGCCATAACAAGATAGGGTCCAAAGAGTTTGATGCCCACCCATCTCTCTTCCTATAAAAGCGGAGTTAACGCCCCCCTTGAAATCCAATTAAAAAGCTCATGGCCCTTTCTGTTTTCACATGAAGGTGTTTTGATGCACAAGAGTTGGACATCCTATATTTCACGTGAACGTGTTTTCACATCCAATTGTTAAACATCCAAAAGGAAAGATGCCAAGAAAGGTTCTTGGCAAAGAGAGGAAAGAAATCAAGAAAGGTTATTGGAAAAGAAAGAAAGAAAAAAAAGAAGGTATGCTAGATTTCTTGAGCAAGAATTCAAGAAAAAGTTGAGGGAGAGTCTTTGATTCGTTCCTGTGTGCATCACCATTGAAGGGCATCTACTTGGGTGCCTTATGAAAATCAATTAAGATCTTTTTGGAGGTATCCCTATTCTCTTTCATGTTTTATTGGCTATCTCTGTGTTTGATTGTAATTATCATGGTGATTTTGAATTTGGACTTCGAATTAAATATAATCAATTGTTAGTGCATGTTAAATTTTAAATCCCACATTCTGCTGTGCATCCGAATCCCAACAGATGTGACAATGCTGATGGAGCGTGATGATAGGGCAAGCTCCTACTTTTTTCCTCACACATCCAATCATGTACTTTTAGGAATTTTTTTTATAGGATTATGGCAGAGGGGGGAGTTTACAACTCTTCATCTACAACGGTGATATGTGCCCCATTTGAAGCGGCAACATGTGCCACTATGGGAGAATTTTGAACTCCTTTTTCATATCTATAAGGAAATTTTGAACTCTCCTTTCATATATTATATAGATTTTTACAATTTGAATAAATGATGAATGTTGATATGCTTGCCAAACAAAATCTTGATAACATTCTCTTCTCATGCACATCTAAACTACCAATGAATTTAACATAGGTTGGAGCTATGCAAATAACTAAATTTTGTCAACCTAGAAATTTTCTACAACTAGGATTGTAGAGGTTTTCTACTCAAAAGGCCACATTATAAAAGGAGATTATGTATTTTACCAAAAAAAAAAGAGATTATGTAGAGGTTTTCTACTCAAGAGTTAAATAGTCCAAACTAAATGCTGACAGGCGCTAAAAAATATGAGTGATCTCACAACATCATTAGCATGCAAAATGCATATGAGAGAGATTACGTATGGTTTCCACCTTTCATGTCCCTTAGAAATTCTTTTTCTCATTGATAGACTCTGATCTCTCTCTCTCTCTCTCTCTCTCACACACACACACACACATACACACACGTGTAATATAGTTTGAACAATGCATAGTTTGATTTGAATAAAACTCAAACTATTTATGAGTAAAAATTGAATTGCTTTATTCATTCATAAATAATTAATACAAGACAATCCATAGTCTGAATTTTGATTTAAGATGGATTACACATTTCTGTTGTGGTCTGTCAAGTTTGCAGATGGGTGTGAATGGGTCTATGCCAGCCCTTGTCCCTATGACAATAAATTGGAATCAGGCCCATTTTGAGTGATTATGAGTTGGATTTTCTTTTATTTGACTTGGATTATTTGGACTTTACCCTCTTCTCTTTCTTCTTTTTATATTTTTCTTTCTTTATTTTGCTCACAACCCAACGCATGTTAGAATCTATCACCCAAAACACCCGACGGAGTTGGTGGACAGTAGATCGGATGTTTGGTCTATCACCCAAAACACCCGACGGAGTTGGTGGACAGTAGATCGGATGTTTGGTTGGGAATAGTTGGGGCTTAGAATGAGAATGGAAAGTGGTTAATCCCATTCTAACCATTTGATTGGGAGGAGTTTTATTTTGATTCTGATTTCAGTACGAAATGGAATAATTCAATTTTCTAAAATCCAATCTCAACTATCCTCTGAGGATTCAAATCTTCATTCTAAATTAGTTAACAAGCTAAACGCTAACGAGCCAAATGCTTCAGAAAAAATGATTATTTAAATTCTGATCACGAACCAAGCACCCCCATAATGTTTTGTATGCGGTGCCTGTGATTGTAGGTTGACGTTTATAATATCTTGGAAAATTATTGGACTTTTTAAAGTTTGTTGAAATATTTGAGCACATTTAGAGAGGTAATACTTGCCTTGAGTGCTAAGTTTTAGTTTACTACAAGTAGAAGTAGCCTATCTTGAGACCAAACTGACCTATCTATTGAAGTTTGAGATGCCATCAAAACAAATCTATTGGTAATTTGTTGGATATTTGTTGAATGTAGAGTATTAGTGAAACTTATAATTGTAAATGGCAACCAGCTTGGATTTTAATGGAGAAGAAAGTAATGATCGTGATCTGATTATTCGCATGCTAAATATCTCAACATTCCTCGTCTGATACCCTACTTGCTGAAAGACATAGTCTGGCCTGCTTAGGCTGCCAAGTGACCGGCAACTGAGCGAAGCAAATAGGAAACTGCCTGACTATTTATGGAACTTTGTTATTGGAAAGATTCTTTTGATGAAGTTGCCGAAAGAGTAAATGATTTAAATTAGTTAACTGGTGGACTATTGTGTTTTACTGATGAAACTTTTGGGTCCAGTTTACCTGAAATGATATAGAATATGTTGTCATGCAACATGTTCCCATACGTCATGCAAAAGATCAAAAGAGTTTTGAAAGCAAAGAGTGAAGGTGTTTAAAACAAACAATATACTCAGTATTTGCTTTAACATGAAGAGGCCATGTTGTCTTGGAATTTGTTTACAAGCTGCGGCATTGGAGTAGTTCAACATATATTTTTAATTTAAATAAGATAAATATATTTAAAATAGATAAAATAATTAATTTTTGAAGATTTTAGTTCAAAATAAAGTAGAAATATAGATTGATTCAGATTTTATTTTAAATAAATTAAAGAACAACAATAGAAATTATCCATTAAGATTCTAATTTCGATTTCAGATACGAACCAAATTCTTTAGAAATATGATCCTTTCGATTCATTTTGATTCCCATAGCAAACTAAACATGCTTCTAATTCTTTGATTATTAAGGTTTTATGTGCTTCCTAAATAAGCTCCCTTATAATGCTATAATTCATTTCATGTCTATTTTTGTAAAGCCACGAGAAGAGATGCGTTTATTTGTTGAAAATTATATAATTATTCTATCCAAATAAAATATGCAATCGCTATGGCTAATAGGCCAAAAGCATAGGATTGTATTTTTTTTTGGAGAATGTTCATATATATTTAGTATGGATATATTTAGTAAAATTTAAAAATAAATATCACAAAGAATAACGATTGAAATATTGCAAAGAGTGGGGGAGACAATAATTTTTTTTATTCACAAAAAAATTCCTTGTGCATCGCGGACGATATAGAAAATCTGACGTGAAGCGCACTGTTTATGTGATTGATCTATGTAACTATCACTTTCCAACATACATTTAATGCTTACAATTTCATTTTTTATTAAAATTTTATATGATAAATATATTCCTATTTTTGAAAAAATTATGATATCCTATGACATATTATGATTTTTATATACTGAACGTTATAATATGATCCAGAGAATTATATCATCCTATGCATATTATGATATCTAGTGTCAAATTATGACTTCGTACATGCAGAATTTCATAATATGATAAACAATATCGATTCAAGATATCATAATATAAAATGGACATTTTTGTCTAACCACTTTTCAATACGTATTTAATGCCTGCAGCTTTACTTTTTCATTTAAAAATTTTAAATGATAAAAATATTCTCATTTTTTTAAAAAAATTATGACATCCTGTGATATCCTGCATTATATTATGATATCCTGTGGACAAAAATTATAATTTTCTGTATGTAGGATATCATAATATGCACATAGAATATCATAATTTTTAAAAATAAAGATATTTCATCATTCAAAATTTTAACGAAAAATAAACCTACAGATATTAAATGCACATTAAAAAATACTGATTATGTAGATAAATCGAACAAAATGATACATTTTACGTTAGATTTTTATACCACTTATGGTGCATAAAAATTCTTCTTGTTTATGAGATTCGTTTTGAATGCTCCACCGTAGAGAAGGGAATCCAATCCATCGGTGGTTGAAATATTGAAGGGCATAAAGATGGTTCACAGGATCTTTTTGAGCGCTCCGCCCCTAAAAGACAAATCCAACCCGCCATTATGTTCGCCTCCAAGGACCAAAGCAGAGCCCCACAAGCGTATGTATGCACACAGCATGCACCCCCGTGTACCGCATCGACGAGTATGGTATACGGAGGCCTGCACATCATGGGCTCGGGCACTTCAATCACCGTCCACGTACGGTCTTTGTAATACACAAGTACAATAATCACCATTCCAGGACATTATAAGCATACATAAGGTAGATAAAATGTACCTTGTCGTAGTGTACCAATTTTTGGTCTGGCTCAGCCGGTTGTTTAGTAGTGCCCCGTGGTCCTAACTAACACACAGTATTTGCGCGGTCCTAAGAACAGCACGCATCAATCCAAAAAAAAAACCTACAACTTGCCATAAATTAATATCTTAACTAGACATCATATAAGGAAGAAAATACACGCACCTCATCCTCAGCGTAGATGCACGCTCCACAATGTCAAGTGGTCAACAAATAAATGCACCTCCTGCTTAAGTAACACATGGCTGGAGAGGATGTTGTGCACTTTTTAAAAGCAAAAGTATATTTTTAAGAAATTCTTATAGCAATAAAATACAACTATCCACCAACCATCCCCTCATGATTTGGCGCATGGAACCCCGCATCATACATTCCAGAAAATGGTAGGAAAATAGAAAAAAAAATGCGGTAGTAATTTAAAATTCTCTTTCACCAAGTAGAATCCACCTAGCCTAAGCCCAACCAATACATAATACTTATTTAAATAACTCCTAATTTCTCCCCGAGCCTGAGCTTTGCTTCACTTGAGCGGGGCTAAGGAGAGCCCTGAGATTCATCCAGTTTTGCGCCAGGTTCAGAAGCTATGAACAATACGAGCTAGGCAATAATACTAGAAAAAATTTTGTAATTGCAAGAAAATTCCCTCCCAAAAGCCAAAAATACAAAAACAAATAGCTTAAATTTCTCATAACAAGCAAAACGCAAGAATATTGTATTCAGGCTACCAAAAGAAAGGATGAAATCTAACTTAAAACAAATGCTGATATAACTATATCTGTAAATAAACAGGTGAACAATAAGCATGCAACTCATGATCTGTCGAGGATTGTTGCAGCTTCATCGTTTTCTAAATTGACCGTCAAACTCATAAAACAAAGCAATTAAACAAGTGAAGCAAGAACAAAAATCTAATATCATATATAAAAGAAAAATCAGGTTGGTGAACTTTTGACAAATACCATCCTGAATGTTTGACAAATGATATTCTTAATATTTAACATTATTTATTACAACTTTAATAGGAGGGACCAAGTTGGAGACTTTTTAACAAATGGCATTCCGAATAGTTTAACAAATGGCATTCCAATTATTGTTACAATTTAATAAGAAGGACCAGATTGATGACCTTCTAACAAATAACATTCTGAATGTTTGACAAATGACATTCTGAATATTTAACATCATTTATTATAATTTAATAAAAAAATTTATATTAATCATCAAAAAAAAAATTTTATTAAATTTTTTTATATTAAATTCATTAATTAA
>KE505647.1:18602-34451 GCA_000441515.1 Elaeis oleifera
TTCTTTCTTTCTTTTTTTTTTTTTTTTTTTTTTTTTTTTTTTTTTTTTTTTTTTTTTTTGTTTATCCCGTGCATCGCATGAATTTAATATCTAGTTTTCCCGAAAAAAGAAGTGTCAAGCTTGCACATAAATGAATCTTGTAACAATAATAATAGCCATCTGGGCATGCATGCAACAGCGCAAGATGACCACACCTTGATTGAAGGCGACTTCTAAAGAGATGTCATGCCATAATATTAGCAAGAGAACTTAAAATATTGTTTTACGAATATTATACAAAAGATGAAACGCGTTGCAATAGCCTCGAAATTTGAACTTCATGAACCTGCTTTAAAAGCTTAAGCTTTCACAGGATGCAGATACATCTACTACCACCCTGCAAGTTCAGCTCACCGTTGCATCATGAAGTACAAAAAGAGCTTGCAGTATCGGTACCGCACCTGGAAAAAGAACACGTCCAGCAAAGTTCAACAATCATGATCCATTCCATGTCATAGAGTTTTATTGGTACAGAACAGAGCTAATGCAGCTTCACCTGGTACATACAATTTGCATCAGATAATACAATTTGAATCAGCTTTTCCACCTTATGCAATGACATACACAGCATAACTAGCATCTTTTGAAATTACCTTAAAAAAGGCGCTGCACCTACAGATGCGAAACAACCCTTCTGAACCTAATATGCCAGAGCACATATGAATAAGAGAATCCAAGCATCTAATATGATGCAAAACCCTAATCAAATAGGACAGCAATTTAATAATATGAAACCTAAAATCTGAATCAATACATGAATTAGAACCTACCTATATGCAAAGATGAAACACTAAAAACATTGCAAATGTACAAGTGTCCGAAAGCAAACATTAATGCCATTAAAAGTCTTCAAAGGATGCTAATCAAACTACTGGAGCGGCAGAGCCACTGTCAGGAATCAACCGCATCTTGCTTCCTGCTTCTAGATGATACACGGCAGCCCTAGGATTGGATATCTCCTTTGTCGCTGTTCTTGCTGCTGCAGGACTTCCACAGAGCCCAAGGACCATAAGAGAACAATAAAAGATGAAGTGAAACAAAACACAAATGATGAGCTTCAACTCTAATAATGTTAGCAGATCTGCAAATGTCTAACATGTTAGGAGTTGCTCTCAGAAGACAAGACTTTTCTCCTCAGAAGAAAGAGGTCTGGTAGGTCCCTCTTGGATCTGGTTCCACTAAGATCTGTCTTGCCATGGGTTGGTTTGATGACCGTAGACAGGCTGTTGCAATGGGGCAGGAAGTAGGAAACACTTTTGGACTTTTTTCAGCCATAAGGGACATGAAGGAAATGGGGAAAAGATATGGCAAAGAGATCAAATAAGAGAGTGGAAAATATTAACCCAAGCCACATTGTCATATTGGGAAATCACACCTGTCTCCAACATATCTCATGCATAAAAGAGAGAGATCTAAAATTTTCCATTTAGAATAACAAGCATGTATATGTTGAATTGGTTAAACAGTTCTTTTACATAAACCCCTAAAGAAGTTTCTATATGGCCTGTCAGACCATCAATAGTCTTAGGCAATTATATCCCTGAAGTAAAATTAATCCTTGGGAGTCCATAAGTGAAATTAGATACAACCAAAAAAAAACAACTATAGTTTGGCTTTAGCTTGACTTTGATGCTTTCTAGCTTAATTCCCTAGCACAATCAACACAAAGGCTCAGACATATCATTGTGCACCTTGTATACACCAAAAGTCCACTGCGACCCCCCTAGCTTGGAAAATTCACCTCCAACAATAAAAGCTGTGGGTATCACTCAAGGAGCTCCAACCCAAGCTTCCATAACTCATAAGCAGTTATTCACATGCTCTCTAATGCTGGATATCCACTTCAATTGAACAAATACTTCTGAAAGCCGCAAATGCAGGTAGAAATTGTCTGTTCATCAATGATGTCCCCAATCTCATCCATTTTCTTAATAGTTTGTGAGGTGAGATGGGAGGCTTAGGAAGCACTAACACCAAGTCCAATGGAGCTACGAAATGTGCAATAGTAGATGTTAGAATTATACTTATTAAGTCCTTATATCGAAAGGACATACTTAGTATATCTCTAAATATAATATATACTTGCTTTCCAAGTATGTACTTCTTTCCTTATATACTTGTTTTTCATCTATTTAAAGAGATGAGATCTCATTAATGAATTAAATTCTTTTGAGCTTTTCCTTTCAACATAGTATTAGAGCGGTTGCCGCATCCTCTCCACAACCCTAGCCCTCCACCGCCCTCCAACAATAGGCTGCAGCAGCCCTTTCTAGCCGCAACAGCTCTTCCACAGCAGCCCATGTCACAGCCCTCCTCTTCGCCAGCAACTTTCAAAGCCCTAGCCGCACCAAGGTTCCAACTTCCTTCTCAAAATCCTATCTCCTCCCTTCTCAAAGCCTTTTAAACCACCGCCGCCGCCACTTTTCGTCTCCTCATCAATCTTCTTCATCGCCCTCTACCTCCACCGTTAGAGATTTTTGACGACGATTGGCTTTGATTCTTGCTGGAACCCTAGCCGCTGTCTAGAACTTTGAATTTTGTCTTTCCTGGATCCTTACTACTGCAGTCCTGAAATCAATCTGTTCACATTATAGCAGTCCATCTTTTTGCCATCTTGGAGGTTTGATTAATGCTTCTGTTTGTTATTTGCTAAAATCTACTTGTGATTCTACAAGATTGCCTAAGGGACCTTCTGTGCATCCCGAAAAGCAATCTGTTCTTAGACAAATCAACATAGGTTCTTTTCTCTGCCATACAACAGTCTTTTGGCTGTCTTTCTGGCTATCTACTAATCATGAAAGCGATACCCTACCCGTGATTTCTCTAGCTGCCGTGTAAAGATACACTTCCTCCTTTCATTGTCTAGCTGTCTGATTATTTATGTTCTCCTATTTGACTGCTATGGCATCCTCAAATAACGACAATAAATAATTGTCGATGCTTCTGACTCTCAATTCTGACACTACGATAAGGAATCTGACGGCAACTACAGTAAAGCTCAATAACACTAACTACTTTTTGTTGGCCTAATCATTCAAACTGTTATTAGTGCTCAACGAAAGGCGCGACACCTGACTGAAGATCCTCCAAATTTCATAGATCTTACTATGACGACTGGCTGGCTAATGATTGTTGTATGTTATGTCATGGTTGTTGAATAGCATGGAGGAAAATGTTAGTACTAGTGTCATGTTTCTAAAGATGGCTAAACAAATCTGGGACACTGTCAAAAAGATGCTGTGAGAATAAGACCATCATAGCACCATTCACTCCATCATCCAAGCAGTTGTTGATATTTTGACTAAGTCTCTATCTTTTGGTATTTTCACTCTATGTGCAATAAGCTGGGCATATTTGATATATATGCTCCAGCTTGAGGGGGGAGTGCTAAAATTTTACTTATTTAATAAGTTCTCGTATAGGAAGAACATACTTAGTATATCTCTAAATATGGTATGTACTTGCTTTTCAAGTATGTTCTTCTTTCCTCATGTACTTGTTTCTTATCTATTTAAAGAGATGGGATCTTATTAATGAATTAAATTTTTTTTGAGATTTTTCTTTCAACAGAAGTTCAACGAAACAAGAGGAAGGCTCAATTGTTTGTAGGCTCCTGGTAGAGCATCAAATCCTCCACTTTAAATACAAGGCTGATCCCCATATCTTAGAAAGATCCAACTAATAGCCATTTGCACCAATCTTTCATAAGAAAAGATAGCAAATTGTCCTTCTAGTGCTTCATTTCTTCAAGATTCTCATGGGAAACTCACTTAGCAAAGTCCAAACTCATCACCACGTCTTCTTCTCCAAACAACCAACACCTGCTAGTACATCCACTGCAGATTTGCGGCTCTCATGGCCCAGAGCTATGCTTCAACATTTTCATCATGTAGATCATGCATATGATATGCAAATGAAATGAATATGCCAACTCATTAAATCAAGATGCTACAGGTTGGGAAACCAAATCTACAAGTTTCTGAGGATAAACCATTACAATCTTAAAAAGACAATTATCGGTAGACAGTAGTCATTTTGAAGGAGCTAATTAAAAAAATTCTGCCATTGGAGGCACGTATATCAACTAGACAGATGATCTCCTCCTATAAAACATCTCTACAGATCCCCTAAGACCAATATTTACCTCCTATATCTATTTCTCAGTCTATGGATGGTATGCAGTGGAAATTGGATTGTCATCTTCAGCATTTTCCAAACTTCTCCAAAAATAGCTCATCAACTTGTGATCCCAATCTAACACAATGGTCTTCAAGAGAACATTCAGTCTATCTCATTAAAGAACAACTTTCTCATGTAACACATGCCAACCATCTTGGTGCAAGGGAAAAAAATGTGACCCCATAAAAATTATCCACTATAACATGCATGGAGTGACCGATCATTAATGGAAGAGCAAAAGCAACATCCAATCTAATGTCCTACCATGTCACATGTGGAACAACAACAGTCATACAACCCTGTTTGCTTTCTAGCCTTTTACTAGATGACATGTTCAACCCTGTAAAACTATGCATGCCATGTCACCTTCCCATTACCTTCCCCTGTAAAACCATGCCAATCCAATCTAAACCCTTCTTTAAGAGTTTCCTTTCCCATTACCTTCCCCTATTTGGCCAGCACAATGCCACATTTGTGTGTATTTTTCTTATTCTTCTTCAGACCAATGTTCATGTTCTCCTACTTCCTCTGATTTTCTTCCTTTCCTTCTACTCCTATCTCTTCTTCATCTAGCCATTCTTCCATTTTTCTATTTTGTTCTTCTTGCTAGCCTTATTTTGCTTGCCTCCTCCTCCTCCTTTGATGATCTTCGCTTGCAACATACTGGCCGCTGCTTCCTGCCCTCCTCTTCATCCTGCTGCTGCTTGCTGGGTGCTGGTTGCTGGTGGCTTGGTTGTTGTTTGCACCCCGCCTGTTGCTGCTCTCCTTCTTTTCATATATGGAGAAAAAGATGATATATTAATATATATGCACATGTTTGTCTATGCAGATAACTAAAGGTATGCATGCTAAAAGCTTGGAGCCTCCCTGTGCAGAAGCCTAAGAACCTAGGCCCAGGCACCCACCTAGACGACATAGGCGTTTTCCCCACTTGGCCTCACCTTAGGTAGCCTGACAACCTCGAGAATCACCAAATGCAACATTTCAGGTTTAGTAGTATAATAAATTCCTCTGTAACAGACCTATATGAAGCTTTAGAACTCCCCAAGTTACAAAGGCTTAATAAAACCAAAAAAAGTCTTGCAAGTCACAAAAGCATAAAACATAAGAACAAAAACTAAACCACAAAGTCACACAACTTCAAAGGCATCACCTTTGGAACAAAACAGCATGCTATGTATCTAATCCACCTATCCCTTTCCAAACTATGTTCCCTTAAACACAAAATATTATATGCATTACATATATACTTCTCTTCCTTCAGCCTGATGAGTAATTTCAAAACTTTCAAATTAATCATATTAGGAATTACCACGACTTTGCTAGTTAGTCTACTCCATTCCATCAAGACTGCTATTATTAGCATTCCCGCACTAGAATATTTCTTTCATATCTTTTTCTCACAGATATATTATGCACTTATTGCTTAAAACCTGAAGACGTTAAGCTCAGTTAAAAATATGTATATATCACTATTAAAGAAAAAAAAATAAAGCCATTGTCATTGAATACAAATATGAAAATTGGACCATTTCTGTATAAACTTTCCAAACAGATAAAGGAAATGGTTTGTAGTGCTTGTAATCATTTCTCTGCAGATACTAAGCACACCCTTTTTGTCAGATTTCAATAGTTCATCTAAAAAGCACATAATTCAAATGCTTCTTAATTATTGGATGAATTTTTCATGTTATTCCCAATTCCCCATTCATATCCTCTTGTCTATTTATGTCAAAGAACTCTATACCTGAATTTGTTGCTACTTCAGCTTTCGTTAAAATCTTCTCAATCTAAACCATTGCAATTTTGCTTTTAAGTTTGTTTGATATAATTGAGTAGGTAGGAGAAGGTTTGAGAATGGACAATTTCAAGATCTGCATTACTTAGGATTCAACTACAGATCTTTTACGGTGTTGCAATCGTAGGTCACAAATCACATGAATGCAGCTAGCCCAAATAAGAAATGATAAAAGATATAGGAGATAACAAATCATATTTGCTCACTTATTTGTCAGAATAAGATGACAACGCTGCCACAATGATGTTTAAAGTATATGATACGTGACATAACCACAACTGTCCTGGAACTGTGGCAAGCAATACAAGCCTCCACCTTTGGCCGTCAAATATAACCTCAATATGAAATCTTAACAGCTTCAGATTCTATAGATGACATCAAAGTTCTATAAAATTGGTCCAATAATCAGACTATTGATATAACTGAGCACAGAGAAGATGCTCATACATAAGGGTTTCTAATGAATTAATCAACAAAACTGCACCAAAGAAAATAAAGAACATCTTAAAAGTTATCCTGAGCATGGTTCATAGAATGATTGGCACACATTCACATATGACAGTTCAAAATATTCTCATCAACCATGGACACCTTTAAACCTGCCAAATTCTTATCTGAATAACCATGACTTAAAAGTCAAGAGAACCCTACCCTTTTTGTACAGAACACATGCAAGCTAGCAAGCACATGCACACAAAATCACCAGTCACAACAGAGCTAATAGATAAATGTATGCATTTAGGTGTCCATCTTGAGAACATTGTGGAGTAATAAATGGCCTCATTCCAGCTAGGATGTTTCCTTGCTTTATGGAAAGGTATATTGTACAAAATTCCTGTGACAGTAACATTGTCTTAACCTCAAAACATGAAACTCACAAAATATAAATTCAATGCATTCCTTACGGTGCCATGGAAGAATGAGAATAAAAATAGACACAAAGGTACAAAAAGCCTACGATGGCAAGGGAATGACATCATGACAACTATAAGGAGTATCAGGCAGATGTACAATGCCTAAGCTCCAGTAGATGTTCATCATTCGATCTATATTGCATAAGACAGACATTGGTCATCAGTGCTTCTTGCTCGCATCTAAAGTGTCCAGATGTATAAAGTGCCAACACCGTGGAATGATAGGTGGCATGTCACTGTGTACCATGAACTTCTGCTTCAAATTCCTCCTTGAATAGAAGAAAGATCTCTTAGTGCAGAGCTATATTCGATTCATCATGAAAACCTCAGTC
This sequence comes from Elaeis oleifera, assembly GCA_000441515.1. Classification (NCBI taxonomy): domain Eukaryota; kingdom Viridiplantae; phylum Streptophyta; class Magnoliopsida; order Arecales; family Arecaceae; genus Elaeis; species Elaeis oleifera. Next base: position 25,865 of record KE505647.1, read on the forward strand.
AATTGTATTAAAAGTGTTATGGTTTGATGATTACGCATGTTCAGATTTCTATATCTTGATCTATTATAGGCATGTAAAATCTATACAATGAATTTCTTCTTCCAATTCCTCTTTCATAAAGCGAACGATCTCCTAGTAAATAGATATATATGATTCATCATGAATTTCATTCAATTGTATAGATGTGTTATAGTTTGACGACCATACATGTTCAGATTTCTGTATCTTGTTCTCTTGACATCCACTGAGGAGAACAGTAGAAGTTCATTCCCAGCTGGTTGCACCATGATAGTCCAAATCCCAACCCCATCCCCTCCTCAACCCAACTAAACTAATCCTTAATCCCAAACTAGTTGGGGTCAGCTATACGAATCCATTTCCTCTGGCCATTCAGTTTAAAGTCATACTTTCTTAAAGATGTTAAAACCTCTAGTCTTTCCTTACTACATCTCACGTGATTTTTGGTCTACCTGTACCCTTCTGCATTCCTTCTACATGTATCAAATCACCCTTTCATATGGATAATTCCCTTGGTTTATCCTGCATATGTTCAAACCATTGAAGTCGTCTTTTTCGCAATTTGTCCTCAATTAGTACCACCTCTACCTTTTTACAAATGTCTTTAATTCTTATCCTATCTTTCTTGTATTACCATACATCAACCTCAATTTCTTATTTTGGACACACTCATCATGTGCATGTGTTGTTTTCTAACTATCCCATATTCAATATTATGAAGAATAGCTAGTTGTATGGCTGTTCTATAAAATTTTCCTTCAACTTGGTGTGTATTTCACATAATTCCCAGTTGCACTTCTCCATTTCATCCAACCTGCTCTAAACCTATGGATAACATCCTCTTCAATCCCCCCATACGAATAACTGATCTTAAATATCGAAACTGATCACTCTTAGAAACTTCATGATCATCAATTTTTACTCTACTTTCATCACTATTTCTAATTTTACTAAAACTTTGTCAGGTTTGTTCCATGTATTCTGCTTGGTCCTACTTAAGCAATTTCTCTATTATCAAACTTTCAAACATACGTATGAAATCATTTGCATTGCTTCTGATCTTTTCTTCCAGTATCAAGAGGCATAATTTTCTCATTAGATATTCAACAATCTAAGAAATATATAAAGAAAGGAAATGTTTTTTAAATATGTTATGCACATTTTCATTTTATTCCCACTCATATGCTCTCACCTTCTAAGTTCCATTTGAAGTATTCTGTGTCAATATTCCTTGCTTCAAAAGCTTCTCAGAAGCTTCTGGATCTAAACACATGCATCCTTTAAAGTCCGTGTATTCCTATTAATTAAAGGTAAGCAAACCAAAATAAGCATTGGATTGTTAAAACCATAAGCCCAAAAACCAATCAACATTTGCCTTGGCTTCTAGGTGCCTGTTACATGCACACGACACAGCCAGTACAAGCAAGTTATGAAATCTGAAAATATAAGTAGCTAAGAAGTAGCCTCAAAAGAAAGAAAAAGGTAGCTAAGGAGAAGGTTTTGGAAATAAGAACTTGGAAGATCTACATATCATGGGACTAATTTATAAAAAATAGAGTTTTATACAAGATTTGCCATACTAGTCAATACCGTACCACTGTATCATACCATATAGATATGCAATCTCGTACCGTACCAACACTCAGTACGTCTTGCCATCTTGTATCGTGCTGCATATCGACACTGCAAAAGGATGGTACCAGTGCAAATCTTGGTTTTATACCAATTTACACCTATAGATCATGTATCATAGGCACGCAACTAAACTCAAATGAAGTCACAAAAGATATAGAAGATACCAACTAATCATCATATGCTGACTTATTTGTCGTCTTAGCCCTGTGGCTCATCATCATCTTGGCCCTGGGGCAAGCTATACAAGCCTCCAATTTTGGCCCTGAAAATGCACGGGGAGTATCAAATATATCCTCAGCATGGGATTCTTTTACAATACCAGATTCTGTGGACGGCACCAAAGTGCTCAACTATGGATATCATTGATATCTATGGAGAACAGGAAAGTGGTTCATATGCAAGGGATTGCATACTAATTAAAGCAAAGGACTTCAATAAATTGAGCAAACAATAAGGAAACAATTAAAAGTGCAACACCAAACATGGCCTTCTAAGATTGTATCCTTCCGAGCATGAATCATATAGTGTCAAGCACATTCACATATTGAGAGTTCAAAATACCCTCATTACTTTTTGAACCTGCCAAATTCTTATACGAAAACTGCAATTGAATTGAAAACTGCTCAAACATTTTATAAAAAAATGCATTAGTAATAAGCACTCAAAATTGGTTGGTTGTACATTTTGAACAAGCTTGTGTGGAGCAAATCAAGTAACAAATGTCCTGAATGTCTCAGGCTTAGGTTCACATAGCATCACAACAAGAACTGCCTAAAGTAGCATAATTTTTCGACTGCTTACACTTTACAGTATACCTTGCTGAAGGGTCATCACTTTGGTAATTGATCAAAAAATTTCACCATAAAAAAATCCATACAACATAGCCGGTACAATAATTGAATGACAAGACCAAAAGGCTAAACTGAAGCCTTCGAGGCTAGGAAATCTCATTGCTTTATGGATAACTGTTATCATACAAAAAATCTTGCCACAGTAATTCAATGTCTTATCCTCAAAAAATGAATAGCCACAACGTACAATTTCAGTGACTGACTTACAGTGCAATGGAAAATTAAAGCAAATGAAGAAGAAAGTAAAGTAGAGGGAGCTCTACAATGAGCTAAACTGTGTGCTGAAACTTTAAGAATACTTATTTTGGCAGATGGTAAATGCCTTAGCTCTAATATATGCTCATCATTCGATATGTGTAGCATAATACGAAGATTAGTTATCAATGCTTCTTCTCCCAACTTAAGGGCCCAGATGCACACAATGCCAACAAGGTGGAATGATAGGCATGTAACTCTAAGCGATGAATTTCTGCTTCAAGTGCCTCTTCTGTATAAAGAGTAAGCTCTCTTCCTGATGCACAAGGAGATTCAGCATCATCATGATTACCATCCAAATCATGGGTTGGCTGGTTACAGGATAAAGGAAGGACCTATATGAACTATTGCTAGGACTGCAACTACCAACAGAGGATGAAACACTCTCAGCATCATTAGGATTTATGCTTTCTATAAAATGATAGCCACCACCAGCATGTGGTTTTTGATTGTCCATGTCCATTTCAGAAACTTTGTCGTTTAAGAAAGCATGCATGTGTTTTTCACCAAGCACTTTACATGGTGAAGCAACAGCATGTACCTTTTCCAGTAACTGGGATGGATGCCCTGCAGTCACTCCCTTGCACCGTCCAACTTTCTCAACTGCTCTCCTCTTTCTTCTGGCACCAGTGCATGTATCATTGGGGGACAAAAGAAGTGTGGTCTTTTCTTCATGCTTCTTGGGGTAGGTTCCTCAGATCCGTTAATTTTTCAGCATGAGCATGGCCATCTCCCCCATATTCTTCCAACTCTCTGCATGACTGGAGTAAATGAGTACTGGACCTTCTGGCTTTTGTTGGCTGTTAACAAGTGCATCATTGCATCTTTCAGAATTCTGCAAGCAAGTGACAAACCCATCAGACATCAGAAAGGGACAAGACAATCAGCTAGATAGCCAGCTTAAACATTAATAATTCAAAATGACTATAACAAAATGGAACACAATTAAAACAAGACCAGTTTTAAGGGCATCGTTCTAACAAACTTGATAAAGGGAGGCAAATAAAATGTGTGTTCTTGTAGCATGATAAGAGGTAAAAGGCAATTCAGCCACTGAAAAACAAGCTACAAAGAGCAAGACCCGATCATGTTACCTTCTGGATCACAACCCATTTGTTGTCGTGCCAAGACTGTCGCAACCTAATGTCAGATATGTGAGCTCTAAATTGCCTGGAGGAACCAAGGAGTCTGACAAAAAGTAATTCCCACCAATAACTCTAGACACTTCTCCAAGCTTCCACGAGTTATGTTCAAAGATCTCCATGATGTCACCAGGAACCCAATTCCCTGGGTGCTTAACAGGAGGAGGGCATGGTCTCATGGCCTTTCTGGGAACTCTTTCCACAGGCCCATCCATATCAGGCGAACAACAATCGTACTTCACGCTGTATGTATGACCATTCCCCGAGATGATCTCGGCACACCTCCAGGAACCTGAGGCGCCTCCGTCTTGCTCAAGACCTCCACCTTACTCCCTTTCTTGTATCTCATGGGTGCAGTCATCTCGGCACACCTCCAGGAACCTGAGGGCGCCTCCGTCTTGCTCAAGACCTCCACCTTACTCCCTTTCTTGTATCTCATGGGTGCAGTACTGTCAAAACCTAAGTTTCTAAATCCTGATGTAATAAAAGACCACAAATGAGACCAACATTGGAGCAATTCAAAAAAAAAAAACCCTCAAATACAAAATGATTATTTGTAATCCAATCAAGGTGCATCCAATTGAAGATTATCCATACGGAGTCCAATGAAATTTTAGGAAAACGAAAGGTAGAGAACAACAATGAAACTAGTACGAAACCGTAACAAGCATAAGGCAGAAGATGCAGAAGAACAGATAACATCAATCGAAGCCAATCACGGCCAAAATAAATTAAAAAGCAAAAAACTTTGAACAAAATATCTAGTAGTAGTGGAAAAACAATTATCTTTTGAAGACATCAGCGACATATAATCCAAATTCCACAGACCAAGAATCGGTCAAACATCATACCATGATCGAATGCAGCATCGACAGTGAACATATGAAACCCTTATCTAAAAGCCAGGGCACAAATCTATTACTGCAGATGATCGCAAGACTTACAGAGACGACCACTCTTCAAAACCCTAGAAATCGTCCAAACACTAACCCAGATAAAAATTCCTCGGGAAAAAGAATTTATAAGTTATAACCAGCCAAAAATCGAGATATAATGACATCAAACGAAACAAAAAAAAAAAAAAAAAAAAAAAACGAAGAATAAACGAGGAAAAAAAATCGGAATACAATCGGTTCAAAATCGGAATCAAACATCAGATATCAATCAAGAACTGATAAATTTCTTATCAAAAAATTTGGACGAGAAATTCACTGACCCTTCTTTGACGACGAACTCCGGAGATGGATCGAAGCGAAGAACAAGAAAGAACTTTCTTCCCCGTTATCCTCCCTTTACAATCTCGTCTTCCTTCTTGGTAGTAATTTTATAATAATTTTTATTAGTTTTTGGGATTTTAAAGAGGTTACAGAGTGTGATGGAACGAAAACTAGCTTCTACGTCAAACCCGTCGTGTACAACGTAGGAGCATTGGTTCCATCCATCTCAGCCGTCGGATTCGTTGTACTTCTCTTAAATAAATGCCTTTTCTTGATTTAGCGCCAGCTGTATTAATCTATCCTGGAGATTACGGTTGAGAGATGGGATACTGCTGGGATACCGGGGATTGGATTTGGATATATCCAAAGCGGTCTACTCGTATTTGTATAGCTTACTGTTATTTCTATACTTCTTCTTTCAAATAACAAATAAATATAATTAATTTATTTATATGAGTAAATTTGAAAAAGAAGGGTATTATAGATGTCTAGCGCTTTTCTGCCATGGTTCAAGAACTTCCCATTGCCCAATTAGCATAGTGACTTCATTTTAGAAGACATGAGAAGATCAAGAAAGATACTTCATACATCTTAAAAGATAGAGTGATGGATATCATTATTGGTATTGAAGGACTTGATAGGGTGCATATGAGTTTAGATTGATTGGAGCACTAAATAGAGTCGGCCTCATTGAATTTGTTTTGTTCAAGTTCAAAATAAAATTGGGTTAGCTTCTACTCCAAAATTCAGAAATCTAATCAAATTAGTTTGAATCTGATCAAGGGATAGGATAAACCGGATTAGAACCAACCTAATCCATATATATACACATAAAATGTATGTAAAGTTAAGCTGGAGTAGTATATTAATTATATATTACTATTCCCTGATTTCAGAGTCGAAGCTTAGGAAGAACAATAACTGGGGATGCAAAGAGAAATGTGCGGCATGCCATCGGCTAAAGACCAAAATTCAAAGAAATGTTGGATTCGGATTGTTTGAAACTTTGAGGACTTTGTGATTATAGAATTACTGCTTACTCCTATAAAATCTGAAAAATTAACAATGACAAAGATAAGGATAAAGATAAAGATAAAAGCAACATTGAAAACAAAATGCAATAAATTAAGAGTTTCATTCTGATGCCTTTATCATACCATTATATTCATTTAAAGAAGTTTAAAATACAGTTACACTCTACTCATCCAGTCTTGTATATCTATTTCTCTTTTTGAAATAGTTTTCAGTGTTACTTTTGTTTCCTCCAGAACTTCCATGTGTTTCTCTTTTTTATATTAGTTTTAACTCACCGGCCTGGAACCATGACATCCAGCAGCAGCATCATCTCCTTGTGTGCAAGAGACTTCTATACCGGCCGTTATTCCTGACTCTGTGTTGAAAAAAAGCAGCAAGAACCCAAATCACTTATGGTGCAATTTTATGGTACAAATAATTACATATTAAATTGGTTAACATTCATAGATTCCTTATTCATGATTCTTATTTAACTTTTCTTTTGAATGAAGCATCAGCTTATTAGGGTTACATTTTGTCACATGTTATATTGTAGATTTACAGATACTATTGATTATCTTACTTTAAGATATGTTTTAGCATATTACATTACTTTTCATAATTCACCTTTTATTATCAATTTATTTTTCATGAATAAAATCAATAGTTTGTTACTATTTTTTTGTTTAACTTTGGGTATTTTCTTAACCTCTAAATCAACCCAATCTTGATTGGATTAGGTTGGGTTGTTTTCAACATTATTAGCTTTAGAATTAATTTTGATGATATCAAAGATATTTGAGTATAAATTATGCTTACTAACGATATGTTTGAGAGTGATTGTAGAACTTCTCAATGTGCCTAATGGTTTTACTCAAAAGATTATCCTCTCAAAAAAATTTAAGTTTTCAAATCTAAGACCTTCAGTTAGAAGTAAAGAATCCAAAGATTTGAAAGAAAATCTAGTCTAAAATACCTCTCAACAAGCCCACATATGCATAAATTCAATTTGAAAAGATGAGTCTAGTCTAGAACAAAGTTGGTCCAAAAAAAACTGTTTAAAATATCTTATGATGTGCTTGGTACGGAGTTGAGTCGATTTAGCATAAAGCTTAGCCAACCTAGTATTAGTCTGAGGAAAAGAAAGAAATCATGAAAATTGAAAATAAGTCTCTTAGCCGATCAAGTTCTCATCTAAGCCAACTAAGACCAGATCCTAGCTCACTACTACAATAAAAGACTATGGCAACTTTTACTATGATAGGGGTTTCAAAACCACTGTCGTAGTACCTATGACAGCGATTATCATATATGTTGGACCTATAGCAGCGGTTATAGATAACCGCTGCCATAGGTAGCCTATGGCAATGGTTGGCGATAACTGCTGCTATAGGTTCGAGCTATGGCAGTGGTTCTATCTAACTGCTACCATAAGTTCAAGATATAACAGTAGTTGATAAACTGTTGCTATACAATATATGGCAGTGGTTGTGTAACTGCCGCTATAGATCCTATAGCAGTGGTTATTCTTCAACCGCTGCTATAAAGATAAAATATAAATTTTTTTATTTTTTTAAATATGATATAATTTTAATTTAAAATTTATTTTATCATTTATTATCTAAATAATTATTGTTAGAGTATTGTTACAAAAGATCGTCTCGATCTAACAGTCTTGGTTTGTCGATCATTAAAATTTAATTTCAACAATCGTGAATGGTTGTATGATGATCTGATAGATGGAGATCATCGATGGATCCGAATACTTGCAATGATGATCTCAATAATATTTGTATTACACTATCAAAATTTATTTAATCGAACATCATTATCATGATTAATTTAGCATGAGATGATTTTGATTGTTAAATAAAAAAATGAGTAATCAAAAGGCCAAACTACGTCCGATTAAGATGATTTTTTAGATAAATGATCTTTACTACTATTTTAATCATTTATATAGTAGTGATCATAAAATCCAAACTGCATGTATATGAATCATTTATGTTAAGTAGATCTTATAAACCATAAGTATACTTACTTAAAGACTTTAAGAATGAGAATCAAATAATATATAGTTTTAAATTATTCATATACGTACAGTTTGAATTTTACGATCATCACCATACAAATAATCAAAATAGTAGTAAAAATTATTGATCTAAAAAATCATCTTATAATCGGACGTCGTTTGATCTTTTGATCACTCATTTTTTATTTAACGGTCCAAATCATTCCGTACTAAATTGACGATGATGATGATGTCTGATTGAAGTAAAATTTTGATAGTATAATATAAATATCATTGAGATCATAGTTGAAAGTTTCAGATCCATCGATGGTCTCTATCTATCAGATTATCATGCGGCCGTTCGTGACCGTCGAAATCAAATTTTAACGATCGACATATCTAAGACTATCGGATCGAGGCGACTTTTGTAACGATTACTTTAAT
>KE505647.1:34654-45099 GCA_000441515.1 Elaeis oleifera
AAAAANAAAAAAAATTATATTCTACCTCTATAGCAGCGGTCGCGTAATAACCAGTGCTATAGGTTTATTGCAGCGGTTTACTAATCACTGTCATATTTCAAACTTATGGCAGTGATTAGGTATAATCGCTATTATATCTCTACCTATGGCAGCGGTTATCACTGACTACTGCTATAGATTGACCTACAATAGCGATTATCGATAACCATTGCTATAGGCTAATCTATGGTAGCAGTTATCTATAACTACTGCAACGAATCCAACCTATAGTTGATTGTGATAGTCCCACATCGATTGTGAAAGAAATGAACGGCCTGTATATAATGACTTAAGCAGTCAACCAGCAATAGCCTGGGCTTAAGCATTTCACGATTTCTCTCTCTACCTGAACCCCGCGGCCATGCTGCCACGGCCCTGCCACTGCCCACTGCCAGCCACGACCCCACTATCGTCCGTCAGTGCTGCCACCATCATGACCGTGGGGCCATGCTGGTAGGCCCCACCACCACCGTCGGCTCCCATCAGCAGTCGACCCGTCGAACCGATCTCTCTCTTTTAGTCCCTGCCATATGGCCGCAGTTGGATAACCGCTGTTATAGCCAATATGGCAGAGGTTGGACAACGGCTGCAATAGCTTTGCTATAGCAGTGGTTGGACAACCACTGCTATAGACTCTATGGCAGTGGTTGGACAACCACTGTAATAGCTTTGCTATAGCAGCGGTTGGACAACCACTGCTATAGACTCTATGATAGCGGTTGGGCAACTGCTGCTATAGAAGCTATGGCAGTGGTTGGACAACCACTATGATAATTTTTTCATAGTAATGGTTGCAGAACCACTGCCATATCTTGTCTGTGGCAACGGTTGACCCAGCCACTGCAATAATCGCTGCCATAGACCTACGACGATGGCCACAGTGGTAGCTGTTATCTAACCACTGTCGTAGGCTATGGTAGTGATTTTTTGGACTACGACAGCAGTTCGCAACCGCTACTGTAGCTCCATTTTGTAGTAGTGGCTGACTTAAACTTTTAATAGCTGACCAAGTCTCAGATTTAAGATAAACGAAAAGTTGAAGATTCAAGATATTTTCATGAACCGACCATATAGTCAAGATAGTCAATCAAGTCTGAAACTTAGCCAACTCATGAAGAAAGATAGCCGACTCAAGCCCTATTTGGTTAAGCTTTTAGAGTGTCAGAAAGTATTTTCTGGCTCTCAAAAAGCATTTTGGAGTGATACAGTGATATTCGATAAAAATATCGAAAAGTTATTTTGGTTTTGTCAAAAAGCTGAAAAGATCTACTTGGAGAAAGTTGTATTTTGAAGGTTTCTCCAAAAGTGCTTTGTGGCTAATGTCGGAAAGCTATTTTACTTTTTTCAAAATATTTTATTAATATGGTTATCAAATAGTAAATAGCGTTTTATAAAAATTCTACTTTCAAAAATTTTACTTCTCAAAATTTCTGTTTCCAAAAGCTTTAAAAGCTCTACTACCAACAGCACTCTCAAATAGAGCCTCAGTCTCAGAGATAAAAGAACATAGAAGGAAAGAGAAAAGAAATCTAGATATAAGAAAAAGAAGCTAAGAGAAAGAGTGGTTTTGTCCCCCAAATCTCTCCATTCGTGGAGAGATTTAAAAAAGCGATCTTGGAAGGGCTCCTCACAACCAAGGTGTCAGTAAGAATCGCAGCATTGAGAAATATGGGTCTGAGTATCTTACTCCCTTCATTTCTCTCAAAAGAAAAAAAAGTTCTTAGAGACAAATCATCTGCCCATTTGTCTATTTTTTGGTCTTGATATTTGAACAAAAGACTTTAACTCTCTTCTCTCCTAGAGGAGGATGTTATGGTTACACATCTATCTGATGAAATAAGAAATAACAGAAAATTCTGATGGCAACAAAATGAGTGAAGCTCTGGTTGCTAAAGAAGCATCAAGATAAAGGGAAAGATCCAAAAAACTTGATAAAGGAAGTGAAAGTCCTGAAGTCTGAAGGAAGTAAAATTTCTTGGTTCAATTCTAAAGGAATTTGATGAGATATTACTTGTATAAGAAGGAAGGTCGAGATTGTGAGAAATGACGAAAGTGGGTCAAGAAGCAAAGGAAAAGTCTGATGAAGCAAGAATAGCTGGTGTCTCCAAAGAGGATGGAGGTACCTATAATACATGAAATTGAGATTCTGGAAGTTCATATCATATTGGTTGCAAGATGGTCTGGTTTAGTTCTTTTAAGGTGATGGAGCACTGTTCAATTAACTGATGGTTCTACATGCAACATTGGTGGAGGGATAGTGCAGATTTGGATGTTTGATGGAGTAGTTCGGACTTTGGATGTCGTGCGGTGTGGCTCAGATTATTCTATTGTCACAACTATTTTAATAATTGAGGGCCAGAACCTTAGATTCTTGGAATTATTTTCCTTAGGAGATGTATAATATTGCTTTCTAGATGAATCTAAGCTACACCAAAGTATGAAAAATATCTTCTTGAGTATATTGTATATATGGTTGCTACAGCTGAGCCAACTAGAGATCCTAGGGAGAAGGGTAAGAATATATGCGAGAGAATAGTCATTAAAATAGAGGAGAAAAGAGAAGAGCATGCTTACTAAGGGCCTGTTTGGATGTTTGGATCCAAAATCCCGTAAGATTTGTGAGTTGGACCAGTGCAACTAGAAAAATCAATCCAGACTAGATCTATATTCACAAACATCCAAATAGGCCCTAACTTTATACTATATTGGTTAGGATCATAAGAGAAAGAATGGATAGCTTTCATCCACTATTTGATTTTTTTAGAGAGGATGGATTGTTGTGATGTCACTTGCTCTGATACCACCTTTTGTGGATCCGATACCACCTATTGCAGTAGGAAGAAAGAAAAGTAAAACAAAATACACAATCAAGTATGTGGAATAGCCCAAGTGCTACTTCTACAGGGCATGCAAGCTTTACTATGAAAGAGAAAATAAATACAAGAGGAGATCCTCATACTCTCAACTCTCAATATATAAATCTCTTTCAATTAGAAGCTACCCTCACAGAAGCTCTCTCAAATTTCTCAAGGAGATACTCTAATAGGCCTGTCAGACCAGGATCCTCGATGTCTCTAGACGCTTCCTACAGCAAACCGCTACATCATGCCTTTGTAGTTGCTCTATCTGATGCTCTGCTCTGCCTCGATACTTTACCTGCATCTGCTCTACCTGCTGCACACCCTTGGCGCCCATCGAACACTCTCCCGATAGCTGCCAAGGCCCTTCACAACTTCTCTGCTACTTCTCTCGGTTCTGTCATCACAGGGCCTCTTAAAGCACTAAAATCGAGCACAGATCAGAGATACACTTGAATCAAAACTCCAGGACTGTCTGACCCATTTGATTGCTACCGCAAACTCCTGCTAGTCGCTGGATCATGCAAACACTCTTCAACCATGCCCGCTTACTTCCTAACCATCCGATCAAGACCTAGATCATGCTCGTGAGTCTCTGAAGCCGTCTAATCATGCGCGGTCCACAGAAATCCCCATGGACTGTGAGAAACCACCCCAAAACTCCTTCAGTCCATGTGGACTGCACGAAATGCATGGGGATACGCCACCCAATCCATGCCTCATGCGTGGACTGCGTGAAGGCTGTGTGATGCCCCTGCGTGCGCCCGTCTAGGCCTAGGCTGCACCCGTCTGGGAATGGGCCACATTCTCGTGTGCGGCTGGGCTGGCCCACATGTGCCTAGGCCGAGTCCATGCACTCCTAGGCCATGGGCCGGTGCCCCATAGGCCTGTGGGCCATCCTATGGGCCTACACACTACGGTCCCTACTAGGCCGCACATTGCAGGCCACAAACACACCTTCGGGATCCTCACGACGTGCTCTTCGAGCTGTACTTCTTTACATCTAGATTTCATTTTGTAGATCAAATTTGAGGTATTTTCTCAATAATCTCTATCTTGACTCGACATTCGGCCTCTACCTGACTTTGAAAGTTTTTGGATCTTCTCGCTCCCATGTCCTTAGGTAATGGCCTGCTACTCATAGATGGACAAATATGGGAGCCGAGTCAGGCCGCTCGATCCCATATCTATCGTTTGCTGTGCACCTCCTGACCTGAGATCTGTTCAAGGTAGCCTCCTGGCGACGTCGCTCATCATCCTCCTGAGTCTCTCATTCCGTGTCCGATCCATCTCTACCTGGAGCTCCACTTCACATTGGGCTCCCATTGGCATCTTCTATGTAGACGGCTTCTCCTTACATAAGAGAGCATCGATCAATCTTCATGATAGATCTCCACCTTGATTACGCCTGTCTCTCCATCTTCAATCTTGATACCATCGCCACAACTTGCACCTAGTACCAATCCGGCTCTGATACCAATTATTGTGATATCACTTGTTGCAGATCCGGTACCACCCATTGCAGTAGGAAGAAAGAAGAAATAAAATAAGAATACATAATCAAGTATATAGAATAGCCCAAGTGCTACTTGCATAGGGCATGGAAGCTTCACTATGAAGAAAAAATAAGTACAAGAGAAAATCCTCACATTCTCAACTCTCAATATACAAGTCTCTCTTAATTAGAAGTTATCCTCACAGAAGCTCTCTCAAATTTTTTAAGGAGATCCTCTTATAGGTCTGCCAGTACCAACGTCCTCAATATCTCTAGATGCTTCTTGTGAAGCAAACTGCTATATCATGCCTTTGCGGTTACTCTACCTGATGTTCTGCTCTATCTCGATGCTCTGTCTGCATCTAGGGCTGTTCATAATTCGGTTTCAGATCGAAAATCGATCCGAATCGAACTAAAAATCGAACCAAATCGAGTCGAATATAATTCGATTCGATTTTCGATTTTATTTTAAAAATTTTGATTTTTAATTTGATTCAGTTAAAAATCAAAAAATTTGAAAACCAAATCAAAATCGATGAAATGTGTTATTTACTTATTTATATTTTCTCTTTAGTCGATTCAGTTTTTTTCGATTGGACTCTTGCTCGGTTTCTCTTTTGATCCCAGCGCCACGCTACCCCTGCTTGTTTGGGTTTCCTCGGCCACCGCCGCTTCTTATCCTCTAGGCAGCTTCTCTAGGTGACAACTGACAAGTCCTAGCCGTATGTCTTCATTTCCGTATGTCTTCATTTTGCAATTCTTCTGTTTGTGGATTTTTTGATTCTATCTCTATTTACTCCTTTATCCACTGGAAAATCGTAAGCTAGTTTCTTAGATTACAGGGTCTGTAGCCTATAGGCTGTAGTGTTTCTCTTAGATTTTCTCATGATGTGATTTGCATTTATTGTTGTCTTATATTTTTTTTTAAAGTATTTTAGACATATTTAAGGATGGCCTAATATTGCTATTGTTTGCTGCTAGATTTTGGATGCAGCAAGGAATCTATTGTTAGGCCAAATATTTTCTTGACAGATATTTTTATTTAATTTTTTAATATTTAATTTTTTGTTCCTACATATAGATTAATTTAAATCATCCAATTTTTTTTTGAAAAAAATAAATTCATTATTTTGGAATAGTATTATCTTATGCTACGTCAACTAATCCAAGTAATAATCAGACCTGCTATCAATTGGGAACCATCTTAGTGTTTTGTTCAACTTTTTTTTTTCATTTTCAAAATATCTTACATATATTTTTTATTCTTTATACTAACGGGTTATGCCTTTGTATGTCCTCTTGCCTCAACATTTTAATTTGATTGTTCCTTAGCAAATAGCCGTTGGATGCCAAGAAACAGAACAAAATCTCATATCATATAATTATTATTTTATTTGATTGTTCTTGTCTACTTTTTTACTCATAGTGGCTTGATATAATTATTTATTTTTTTTTGTCACTGGTGTAGACAATTGATTGAAAAGTTGTGGAGTTTAAGTTCTTCAATAATTTGATTGTGGATAGAAAGAGCTACAATCACAGACATATCAATCGAAAACACTTGCAATGTAAGTATATCAATTCAAAATAATAATTATTTGATTATTTGTGAAGTCAAATACATAACTACTTATGTGCTATGTTTGCTTGAATTTTTGTTAGATGTCTGAGTTTTCAGACAAACCAATTGAATTTTCCTCTTTCACTGATATTGATGGGTTGGAGGATGAGTGTCTAGCTAATACATAGCCAAGTATACCTAATCTTAGTACACAGCCCAGTACACAGATAAGTACTAGTAGTGTCGCTATGGAAGAAAGTAGGAAAATCAAGAGGAAGCTGGCACCAAGGGCAGATTGCTGGAATCACTTTAAAAAATTAAGAAATGATAAAGGAGAGATTAGAGCGAAGTGTAATTACTGTCCAGCAGAGTATGCAGCTAATCCCATTATAAGTGGCACAACTAATTTAAAAAGATATGTGCCAAGTGTTTGGAATCCTGACAATAAGAAAGACAAGCCCAAAATAGTACAGACAGAGTTGAATCTTCAATCTATTAACAAGGATGGAGAAGGCAGTGTGGGTTACTGGAGATTTAATCAGGATACAGCCAGACAAGCTCTGTGTGCAATGATTATTGTAGATGAGCTCCCATTTAGATTTGTAGAGAAGCCAGGGTTCAAGCAATTTATGTCAGTTGTATGTCCTAAATTTCACATTCCTTCAAGAATCACCGTGGCATGGGACTGCTACAATCTTTATGTAGATGAGCAAAAAAGATTGAAAAATTATTTTAGAACCTTTTTCCAGAGAGTTTGTATCACCACTGATACTTGGACCTCCATCCAGAGGATCAATTACATATGTCTCACGGTTCACTATGTTGATAAGGATTGGAAACTGCAAAAGAAATCTTAAATTTTATCCAATTTTAGTCACAAGGGTGAGGATATAGGTAAAGCTGTTGAGACTTGCTTGATGGAGTGGGGTCTAGATTCTAAACTCATGACAGTGACCGTTGACAATGCAAGTTCGAATGATGTTGCTTGTGGATACCTCAGGAGGAAATTTAGCCAGAGGAAGAGTTGTGTAAGTGATGGAAAGTATCTACATATGAGATACATTGCTCATATTGTTAATTTGGTGGTATGGGATGGCTTGAAGGAAGAGAGGCAGTCTATTCAGTGTGTTTGGGATGCAGTCAGATATGTGAGACAATCTCCTGTAAGATTGCAAAGATTCAGGGAATGTGTTGGGAAAGAGAAGACAGAGAGTAATACCATATTATCTCTTGATGTGAGCACTAGATGGAACTCCACTTATCTAATGTTGAACACTGCTCAGAAGTTTGAGAGAGTATTTGAGAGATTTGCTGATGAGGATCCATTCTTTAGGTTAGAAATTGGTTTTGATCATGGGATGCCAGTTGAAGAGGATTGGAATGTTGTGAGATGATTGGTGACCTTTTTAGAGTGCTTTTATCTAGTGACCAACCGAGTTTCAGGCACATCATATGTCACTGCCAATAGATTCTTTTTTGAGGTTGGAGGACTTCAAACCTGATTGAAGCAAATGATAAAAGATAATGACCTTGAGTTCAGATTAATGGCTGAAAGGATGAAGGCTAAGTTTGACAAGTATTGAGGGAATATTGATAAGATGAACAAGCTGATATACATTGTAGTTCTTCTTGATCCCAGACACAAGATAGTCAGTTTGGCATTAACTCTCCGGGGAATATATGGTGAAGAAAAGGCCAATGACTTGGTGCATCTAATAAAGGAAGCTGCATTTAGTTGTTTGAAGAGTACAAAAAAATGTATGCTCCAGCCACTGGACAATGCAGTGGAAGTGGTGGGAGTGGAGTGGTGGCTTCCAACTCTTTATCTCATGAAGAAAACGAATTTGATCGGGCAAGAATGGTGTCACAGCAATTGAAGCAGCAAAGGATTTTCAATACTGGAGAAAGTGCATTCATTAAGAATGACCTTGAGAGGTATTAAAATGAAGCACTTGAAGATGATAGTGATTCGAACTTTGATTTGTTGTCTTGGTGGAAGATCAATAGTGCGAGATTTACCATACTCTCTCGTTTAGCACGTGATGTATTAGCAATGCCAATCTTCATAGTTGCTTCGGAGTTTGTATTTAGTATTGGAGGATGTACCTTTGACCAATTCAGGAGTTCTTTAACTCCTAAGGTATTTCTCTAGTTAAGTAAATTGTTTTTTAGTTCTACTTGACTACTTCTACATTTATATAATTATTTATTATTTCTATCTCCACTTAAAAATCATATATTTTATATACACTTTTCTAGTATTCTTAAATTATTTTTTATTTTATAAATAAAGGTAGTGCAAGCTCTCATATGTGCACAAGATTGGATGCGAACCACCACATGCATAATTAATGTTGAAGAAGATTTGGAAGAACTTGACAAACTTGAAAAATGTATTAATTTTGCTTCTTTGTAACCAATAATTATAAGGTTTCTTCATTATTTAGTTATTTCAATTAATATTTATTTTTGTTTTATTCTCATACCAATTTTGTATCATTTAATTTAAAAATTACAGACTTTGAGAAGATTGGTATGGAGGATGTTGTTATTGATGTTCCTAGATTAATAGTCCAAAGAAGGTAACCTCATTACTTCTTTAATAGTTATTTTTATTATTATTTATTATTAGATTTCAAATTGAAATTGTCTAGATTTATCATTAATATATATATATATATTTTATTTAGTTGATCCTTAATGAGCCGTTGTTCGTTTTAAAGATTCAAGACAAGACATCCATTCTCCTAAAGACCGTAGTTGTTTTTTTCCCTTTCTTTTCTATCTTCCTGGTACATACAGTTGTTTGAGGGGCACAGGTTGGCCGCATGATGGAGTATTTTGAAATCAGGGGAGCTGTCATATTTTTGTCGTGGTGTTCTATGAAGGATCTCATTTGGAAGGATTTGCTATAATTAATTCATACATATAACAACTTTTTTTGAGAAAAAAGTATTCTTATTTCTATTTTTCTCTTTTGGGTATTTTGATTATGAGTTTAATAATTGCTGTCTCATGAATGTCTCTTTAGCTGCATGGCTGTGACTACATTAGCTAGCATTGACAGAAACCAACTAATCCTTAATTCATATTAGTATATAAATTATTGTTTATGATACAGTAAATTGCATATAACTTTTTGCATTATTTAGAGGCGATTCAGGCAAAGGAGAAATAATTTTTTTCTTTAATTTTGAATAACAACAATTATGGGAACCTATCCAACAATTACAGTCTAGAAAAAAAAATCTTGAGCACCAGTAATAACCAAGAGAGCAAAGAGAAAGAATGGATGGGACTATGGGGTGGATAGATTTGGAGCCATATTTTCAAAATAGACTCGATCTGACTTGAATGCAAAGAACTAGATTTTGGTTATTAGCTGGTGGCTTTTAGCCAATTTTTCTGGCCCAACCTAACCTTCCTAGGATTCTAAACTGTAGTGAGCTCCGTTCTAGCAGTCCTCCCATAAGGCCATAGTCAGTTAGTCACAGTTTATTGTTTCTCCTTATTTTGGATATGTTGTATCAAAAATGGATAATTAAAATAAAAAATTATAAAAAATTGAATAATTGAACCGAACCGAACCAAAATTTTTGGTTTGGGTTCAGTTCGATTCATCTCTTATTCAGGTCGATTTTCGGTTCTTATTTTTTGTTATTCGATTTTCAGATCGGGTTGTTTCGAGTCGGATCGGGTCGGTTAAAACTGAATGAATAGTTCTATCTGTATTTGCTCTGCCTGTTGTACTCCTTTGGCGCTCATCAGACACTCTCTCAGTGGCTACTAAGGCTCCTCATAGCTTCTTTGCTGCTTTTCTCGGTTCTATCGCTATAGGGCCTCTTAAAGCCCTAAAATCATGTACAAATCAGAGATACACTTCAATCAGAACTTCAGGACTGTCTGACCTATTTGATCCTACTGCAAACACTTGCTAGCTGCTGGATCACGCAAACAATCTTCAGATCACACTCGCTTGCTTCCCAGCAGTCCGATCAAGATCCAGATCATGCCTGCAAGTCTCTAAAGCCATCCGATTGTGCATGGTCCACAAAAATCCCCAGGGACAGCGAGAACCACCTCGAAAACTCCTTCAGTTCATATGGACTGCATGAAATGCATGGGGATATGCCTCCCAATCCACACCTCATGCGTGGATCATGTGAAGGCTGCAGGATGCTCCTGCACATGCCCGCCTGGGCCTAGGCCGCGCCCGCGCAGGCACCCGCCTGGGCCTGGGCCGCATGCTCGCGGCTGGCTGCACGCACCCGCATGTGCCTGGTTGGCCCACACGCTTGCGCACGCCTAAGCCGAGCCTGCACGCTGCTGGCCATGGGCCGACGCCCCATGGGCCTGCATGCTGCGGGCCCCACTGGGCCACGTGCTACAGGCGACAAACACATCTTCAGGCTGTAGCAAAATTCAGTGCAGGGTAAAATAGTAATTTTAAAATATTTTCAAAATCATGATTTTACAGAGAAAAATATTAATT
>KE505647.1:57381-74546 GCA_000441515.1 Elaeis oleifera
CATATATAATTAATTATAAATTATCTATTAATAAATTAAATAATATTAATATAATTTTATATAATTATAAATTATAAAGATTATAATTTTTTGTGTTACTCTACTTCTTTACTATAAATAAGTGTTATAAATTGATAATAATAATTTTTTATTAAAAGATAGTTTAGTAAAATATCATGCAAATATCATTTATCCCCGTATACCAAATAGAGAAGGAAATCCTTCTTATCCATCATTCTATATTTTACTAACTATATGAGAGGATGGGTGGTAGATACATCCATCCTGTTCTTCATCCATCTTTTCTCCTCTTATCTATCCTTTCTTCAATCCATCTTTTGTGCTAAACAAAGGGTCAACTAGATAAAATGGTCATGGCTATTCATTCTTTGTTTCTCTTGTATTGCACATGTAATGATCTAGCTAACACTAGTTTGTAAAACATATCCACTAAAGACAAATATAACTTGGACAATCTTTCACATGCTCCATGGTTAGATAGCTGACTAGCCTCATTCAATGGAGCATGTAGCTAATCTACCAAGCTGACTAGTCTCATTCAATGAAGCATGCAGCTTACCTTCCTAAATTTATTGCACCAGTAATGCATTAGACCTTAGGAAAAGTACTAAAATACATCTCAATCATTTTGATAAAACTTTTAAGCTCAGTACTCAAAACAATGGACACAACTTATTCATAGAACTCTCCGTGGGGCCTATGTGATTTCCTACTAAGTTATATCCATCCTAGATGGCCAAAGGGGATTCATTTAATTCATAGTAGTTGCTGTTGATCACAGGATTGTAGGCCCTTTTTTTCTTTTTTCTTTTAATTTTTAATATTTTTAATGAATTTCAAATGAGCAAACCTTTCTATAGAGACGGTATATGAAGTCAATTGAAATTAACAACCTTTCCAACTCAATAATTGTGGAGCTCCATGGAACCATTCGGACATTAAATGCACATTGAAAAGAGGTGGCTATGTGGCTCAATTGGGTGAGGCAGTGCACTCCACGTCGGATTTTCTACACCATAGGTGGTGTACAAAGAATTCTTGTCCACGTTTTCGAGCAGTGGAGGTAGAGCTTGAGAAGGCTTGAGAAGGTCTTGTTGTTAAAGCATGGGGACATGATGGATGAGCTGGTGCAAAACATGAGAAGGTTGGCAAAGTTCATGGGTTGCCCCTTCACTGAAGAGGAGAAGGGAGTGGTAGTGGAGGAGATTGTAAATTTCTGCAGCTTTAAGAAGCTGAAGAAATTGAAAGCAAACAATATGCAGGTGTTGTAGCTAGAATACGAAGTCGGCCAAGGTCGGTAGATGTATAAGGTGATGGCATGGTCGGACGCCCTCCAAGATAGAGCTGGGAAGAATGATGAGTTGGGGCACTCGATGATGTGGCTATCTGAACTCTTTTGAAGTAGGGGTGACTTGGAAATTAAATCCTCTTGCAAGAGTTTTGTGGTAGTAGACCCTCCAATAATTAAGTTAGTTGAATTTTGGGAAATAGTGGAAGAAAGAGAGAGAATGGAGAATGTGTATAGAAAGACCAAGTGAGGACCCTACCATTCTCACTATTGATAGGAGACGGTCAATGATCGTTATCGAGATAGATAGGATGTGGGATAACCGCCCATCATAGTCTCAGTCACACCATAGCTGTATGCTAATAAATATCTATGTTATGTCATACTTATAATTGCTTTAATTATGGATTCATGGTTGAGTAGGCGGAACTAGCACTAAGATTGTGGTTTTGATGTGATCGTGGCTTTGCATTTGTTATGACTCAAGGTGAAGGACTTCAGGTATCCCTGAGGTTAAACTACATCAGTTTAATTTGAGGTCAGGTAGCAAGGAATTCATTTGTCTGTACAGATCTTGAAGTGAGCATTATATGATCTAATGATGGATTCACGTGAAGGAGGGTGAATTCTTTTTCATGCAAAAGATACAACTATTGTCCAGTAATTGTTTCATTATCTTGATGAAATGGGTGGTGTGCATTTTTTTCTTTATTAAAAGAAAAAAATTATAGAAACATCCCTTCAACTCTAGGCCAGTTACATGTAGATCTCAAAAATTTTAAAAGTTCAATTGGCCACCAAAATTTGTTCATTACAATATGGTCTAGCTATTTTTAGATCCTAAAATCCTTGATTTAGAAAGGTCAAATTGTGGCTTTCATTTGATCTTAATATTCTCCATCCTCTATCATTTATCTATTTACATAGATCTTAAAATGCTCTAGTATTTATCCACATATATAGATCTCAAAGTGCTCAATCTTTGTCATCCATCCAACTACATACATCTCAAAATACTCCATACTCTAACATCCATTTCACTTGCATGGATCTTAAAGCACTTGATCTTC
The DNA here is from genome assembly GCA_000441515.1 of Elaeis oleifera. NCBI lineage: Eukaryota > Viridiplantae > Streptophyta > Magnoliopsida > Arecales > Arecaceae > Elaeis > Elaeis oleifera. Next base: position 59,761 of record KE505647.1, read on the forward strand.
TATCATCTATCCATTTGCATAGATCTTAAAAAACTGTGTCGTTTGCATCTAATCTCAAAGTGCTCCATTCTTATCATCCATCTACTTGCATAGATGTCAAAATGCTCCATCATATATATTCATCTCTTTGCATAGCTCTTAAAGCACTCTATCCTCTATCATAAATCTACTTGCATAGATAGCAAAGCACTTCATCCGCTATCATTTGTCCAGCTGCACAATTTTAAAGCACTCCTCTCTTTATTATTTATCAATCCATATAGATCTTAAAGCACTTTGCCTTATATTTTTCATCCACCTGCACAGATCCTAAAGTGCTCTATTCTCTATCATTGATCTATGTACATATATCTTAAAACACTCCATCCTCTATCATCCATTTACTTGCATAGATCTCAAAGCGATCTATCATCGATCCTCTATCATTCATCCACCTACACATATCCTCTATCATCCATCCATTTGCATAAATCTCAGTACACTCTATCCTTCATCATCTATCCACAAACATAAATCCCAAAACATCCTCTATCATTCATCTACCTACACAAATTTTATCTTCTATTGTTCATTCATTCATCTATACAGATCTTGAAGTACTCTATCCTCTATTATCCATCCACTAGCATATATTTTAAGTACACTATCCTTTGTCTTCCATTTATCTACATAGATCTCATAGCACTCCATTTCCTATCATGTATCCATTTATACAATCTCAAAGTGCTCTATCCTTTGTCATCCATTCACTTACACACATCTCAAAGCATCTCGAGAGGGGGGGTGGGGTGAATTGAGTTCTTTAAAAAATTAAAGCAAGTATATGCTCCAAATGCAAGCTATGAGTATGCTTGTGAGGTGCTTGGAGAAAAATAAATGTTGCAATAGATAACAAATGCAAAACACCCATACAACCACAAACATTGCAAACTTATAGTGGTTTCTTGATAAATTTAGACTTATGTTCACTCCCTGAGGCCTCCATTTGGGAATCTTAACTGTAATCACCTTTGATTATAATCTGATTGTTTTAGCTAGCCTCATAATCCAATCCAGTTAGTTTTGCTCAAGCTCATCAACTACAACTTCCCAATTAAGTCTCCAAGACTTAGAAAATTATATACATTGAATTATGAAATTAGATCAGTCTTAAACCCTAAGTTTCTATCCCCAAAAAATTTGTTACAACACAATTAATGTAAAGGATAAACAGTTTAAGCTAAAAAATGAAAAATCTTTGAAGCTCATGGAAGTTGCTGAAAAAACTTTTTGAATGTTTTGACTTCCTTCTTAATTGCTTGAGAGTGTTGAAGGAAAGCTTGAATAATCTCTCAGCTGATTGCTCAAGCTAATTCAATACATGCTTTCCTCTCTTTTTCATTGAAATGAATACTAGAAGGTTGGACTTGAATACTCTCTTGCCTTAATTGAATTCCTTACTTAAATATATCCAAAAATGGATGTAAGAGGTAATATAACCATTAGAGAGCTCAAACTAGCCATGGGAAATCTTTCTGCCTACTGGAGATGTTTTAAAAAATCTGCCACTGGATTGTCAAATGCAAAGGAATCGATTCATTTCATACAGGAGTCAACTCGTCACATACATGGGTCAACTTGTGAAGCATTGTGTCTTAGGATAGCTCTCTATCTTCTGACTATAGCCATTTAGGGGTCGACTCAACTAAAACTGACATCAACTCATGAAGTGAGATGGTCATCTCAAGAATAAGCCATTTTTAACTACTCTTTCTCTTCACCTGAGATCATTATGGAGCCGGCTCTTGTTCTTCTGGAGTCGACTCTTGACTTTTTGGAGTCAACTTATAAAATATCTTAATTTCATAGCTCTCTATCTGCATCCTAAGACTATTCTGGGGTTGATTCATGAAAAGTGCTTGTCTTCTCCAGTGTGCTGAGGTCGACTCTTGATATCTTCCAATCTACTCCTAAACTTTCAAAAAGCTAATGCTTTCTATTTTAGCTTGTGGTTGTTGAGGGGTAGGCTCCTATGTAATAGAGGTTGACTCTTCTCCTCCAGCACTTATTAAAATTTTTAGGAAACTTGAGCTTTATGATTTTGAAGAGGATGTCTTCCTGATTTTATTTGCAACTATTGAGCATCATAAGAAATCTTACAACTATTCTCTCAAATTTGTATTAGTATCAATGATACTCAAGCATGTCACATCATCAAAATCAATCCTTAGATGAATAATCTCCTCCTTTTTGATGATGATAAAACCCTTTGAGTACCAAGTGATAAAACTAATATAAAAGCTTGACACATTTGAGACAATTTAGCTAGCAAAGAAGGTTATGTTATCACCAAAAAGATTTGAACTTATGATGCTCTCCTTTGTTTTATAATTAATGCAATTATGCAATTTAAGATTAAAAAATGTTCAACACTCCCATTTTCTTGCAGTTTGTGCTAACTTGCTAATAATATCCAATATTCAATAGCTTAGCCCCAGAGAGCCAAAGAGCCATCACCAAAGAAGTCGACAAACTCATCAGGGCCGGATTTATACAGAAGAAAATCTATGTTGACTAGCTACCAAACATAGTCCTCGTCAAGAAGGCAAATGGAAGTGGTGAGTTCATATCAATTTCACCAATTTGATCAAGACATGCCCTAAAAATAGATATCTGTTACGTCAAATTGACTATTTAGTAGATACCATATCAGACCATGAGCTCCTTACCTTTATAGATACCTTCTCCGACTATAATCAGATTCGAATGACACTCAAGGACGAGGAGAAGACCACCTTTACTACTGACTAAAGTCTTTTTGTTATAGGACAATGCCTTTTGATTTAAAAATATAAGGATAACCTACCAGAGGCTAGTGAACTAAATCTTTAAAGATCAATTGAAAGAAATATGGAGGTGTATATGGATAATATGTTGATGAAGAGCCTAAGTACCAGAGATTATGTTGATGACCTCGGAGAAGCTTTCACCACCCTTCATAAGTATAAGATAAAGCTGAAACTGACCAAATGCATGTTCTGGATGACATCAAAAAACTTCCAGAGTTTCATAGTCTCATAGCAAGGAATTAAGGTGAACTTGGAGAAGATCCGAGCTATTCAAGAATGAACCCACCAAAGTCCATTAAGGAGGTCTAGTAGCTCATATGGAAGATAGTTACACTAACCCAATTTATCTCTAGGTTAGCAGAATAGTGCCTTCCTTTCTTCAAAGTCTTGAAGTAGGTGAAGGATTCTGATGGACCGAGGAATGCTAGATGGCCTTTGATGAGCTAAAGAGTTACCTCGGCTCACCCCTCTTCATAGAAATTTGAATCAAATAAGAACTTTGTCTATACCTCAATGTTTCCCCAACAGCCCTTACATTCTTATGTAAGAAGAAGGAAAGATCCAAAAATCGATATACTATATTAGTAAGTCCTCTGCGATGCAGAGATGAGATACTCAAAACTTGAAAAGGTGATATACACCCTTATCATCTCTACTAGAAAGCTACGCCCATACTTCTAAGCTCACACCATAATACTTTTAACTGACTAGTCGATGAGGACAATACTCCACCAACCTGATGCGCTAGGTTGGATTGCGAAGTAGGTCATAGAGCTTTCAAAGTTTGATGTAAAATATCAGCCCTGACCCTCCATTAAGGCACAATGCTCATCAACTTCATCTTGGAATGCACCATCTTGGAAGAAGAGTCTGAGAGTTCTGAGCTAAGGAAGGAAGAAATCCTAGAATCATGGGTATTGTATATAAATGGCTCATCCAACTCCACTGGATCAAGGGCTAGCCTAACCCTGACCAGTCTAGAAGGTGGTAGCTGAATACACCCTATGATTCAACTTTCCAACCTCAAACAAAGAAGCCGAGTGTGAAGTGCTTACCACTCTCTTACAGATCGCCGAAGGAGCTGGACATGAAGCGGTTAAAGGTCTATAGTGACTCAGCTTATTGTCAGCCAAGTATGAGGAGAGTTTGAAGCTTGAGAACCTAACATGGTGAAATACCTATAGAAGGTTAAGGATGCGACATCCTCCTTTACTAATCTCAACATTGAACAAGTCCTCGGATTTGAAAATGCCAAAGTAGACCTACTATCAAAATCAACAACTTTGGGGATAGCTGACCTCCTAAAGTTTCATTCTTTGAGATGTTGGATAGACCCAGCATAGAGGAATTGACCAATATTATGTAGATGGAGGAGGAACTGAGCTAGATGGACCTGTTGATCGGATATCTTCACAACAGTGAATTACTGATTGACCTTAAGAACTTAAAATTGAGGCATTAGGTGCCCATTATGTACTTTTTGAAGATAAACTATATGAAAGATCATTCTTACTACCATTGTTGAGATATTTATGGCCTACTGAGGCAAACTATGCTCTTCGAGAGATACATAAGGGGATATGTAGGAATCATCTAGGGGATAGGTCACTGGCCTATAAGATAGTATGGCAGGCTATTACTAGTCGATACTGTAGAAAGATGCGGCCGACCTTGTATGCAAGTATGATCGATGTCAGAAGAATATCCACATTCAACATGGATCTGCTACTTCATTGATGCCAACTGAAGCACCCTAGCCATTCACACCCTAGGAAATGGATATGCTCGTACCCTTTCCATAAACCTCGAGTCAGTACAAGTTCCTCTTCATCATCATTGACTATTTTATCAAATGGATCGAAGCCAAGCCATTGGCCTGGATCATAGAAACTCAAGTATAGGACTTCATCTGGAAGGCTATCATTTGCGGGTTTGGTCTACGTCAAGTTATCATCATGGATAATGGACGATAATTCAGCAATGTCTAGTTTGGAGATTTCTATAGAGAATTCAGCATCACTCATGGCCTCTGCTTGGTGGATCATCCTTAAGCCAACAACAAAGCCAAGGTGACCAAATGGACACTCCTGTAGGGCTTGAAACAAGGTTAGACTGAGTCAAGGGATCATGAGTAGATGAGCTCTATAATGTACTATGGACATCACCAAACTATCTAGCAAGTTTCCATCGGAGAAACGCCCTTCAATCTGACCTTTTGGATCTGAGGCCATAATTCCCCTTAAGATCGGCCTCCCATCTTCGTGGATAGAGAACTTGGAGGAGCAATGTAACTTGAAAGATCTCCAGGCAAATTTGGACCTACTTGAAAGATACAAGAATGAGCTCGAATATAAATGGTTGCATATCAATGCAAGGTGGCATGATACTACAACTCCTAGATCAAAGGGAATCTGAGCTAGCAACCTAGTTCTATGATGAGCCGAGGTGTCCAGACCAACTGAGCAAGGGAACTTGACTCCAAATTGAGAAGGTCCCTATCAAGTCGAAGAGGTCATCCACCCTGGAGTATACCAATTAAAGCACCTGGATGGAAAACCCATTCCCCGTACTTGCAACTCTAAAAATTTATGAATGTACCATCAATAATGTAGATGTCATTTTCAAGTAATTTATTTCAAAATAAAAGCTCTCGCATTTAAGTTTTATAGATTTTGCAATAACTTGGCCAACCAAGCCCAAGACCTCAGTCGGTCAGAAAGTGAGGGGTAACCCTATAAGAGGATCCTTGGAAGGATGGTTCAGCTTGTTAGAGACAACCAACCTCAAAATTTGGTTGATCGAAAAGCGAGGGATAATTTGATAAGAATACCCTTAGAAGGATAGTTCATTCGATGAAAACACACTGGGCTCAAGATCTTGATCGATCGAGAAATGAGGGATAACTCCATAAGAAGATCCTCAAGAGACTGGCTTGGCTCGTTAGAGATAGCGAACCTCAAAAATCTCATTGATTGAAAGTGAGGGATAACCCTATAAGAGGGTCCTTGGGAGAATAGCTTATCCAAGCAAAATCAGTCCAGCCTAAAACCTTGACCGACCAAGAGACAAGATAACTTCATTAAAGGGTCTCTGAGCACGTGGCCCCTAATATCAACACCAGCCGAGCTAAAATCCTTGGTGAAAAATTTCTTAATAAAGATTGATTGAAAGTCCTCGGTTCACATCAAAATAAGGCCGACCTCGAACACACGATCGTTCGAAGAGCTAATGACCCCACAAACAAGTTCTGACCAATTGTGGGCCAAGCTCCAAATGGAAAAGCCAAGGTACAAGACTTCGATGGAATGTGACAACTTAATACAATGATGGAAGATGGAATCATCGATTGACAAGTCAGCATGGCATCCTTCAAAAGGGCCTAATATATCTAAAATATGAGATTACCTCCATAAAACACACATTGAATTAAAGAATAGGACAAAGGACTTCAAGGAGAAATGCCATTCAAATAATTGAAAACTTTTATAAAATAGTCGGACAAGCTAACTAAAAATAAGTTTGGGAAGCTAATCCAAAATTAAAAAAAATAAGAAAAAGAAAGGCCTATACTTCGACCGAAGGAGCGCCTTCTTTAGTCTAGCCGACATCTTCATCGACCTAACTTGTTGCCTACTCGACCGCATTAGTCTCTCGCAAGGGGACCCCAAGATAGTGCACATTTTTAGGATTAGGTTAGGGGAGGTTTAGTTAGATGTCATCATCATTGTAGTCAGATGAAAGGGAAGGTCCGGGTCTGGATAATGACCTGCAACTTAGATCGGCACTCTTGGATGCTGACGTTGAAGGGCTCCATGGTGAACTCAGCCTTCTTGTCTACGAACTCTTCTAAAGCTTGAAAGTCCTCCATAGCCTTTTGAGCCTTCCTTGCTGCCTCGACCATCTTAGCCTTTGCCTTAGTAGTCATGAGCTTTTCCTCGAACTACTTTAGCACCTCTCTGAAGTGCTCGACCTTTGCCTCTACTTCAGTCACAATGGCCTGAGCCTCCTTCTTGGCTCTCTCTGCTTTGATGACCCTCTCCTTGACCACGTCCACTTCTTTTGGACCTCAGCTATCTTTGACCTTGCCACCTTCATTGCATTCAGGAAATGCTCTAGGTGGCAGGTGAGCTAAAAGAAAGAAAGATAAAGTGAGAATTGGCCAACCCAATCTATATAATGAAATAAATATTTGGTGTAAAGGTCATCGACACTCACCCAGATGAAGGAGTCATATACATCAGTTTGGTGGAAGCTGAAGCCTGACTCCTCCAGCTTCCTTGCATCAGTTGGAAGAAGGATCCCACGGATGAGATCTCGAGCAACTCTCTAGCTCCCGAGCATGGAGTTTAATGAGGGCCAAACTATGCTGATGCACAATCCCTACTCAACCTCAATAGGGGCTGAGGCTAGCATTGAAGTGGATGTGCCGAGAATTGATTTGGGGGGCCCCTCACCTCGATGGCCCAAATAACTACCAAATTAGGGTAGGAGCACTGCCCCAGGAGGGAGAGTCTTATCAAGCTAACCACCATAACATCGGGGTTAGCAGAAGGGGTCACTATGGATCTTCAAGCTGAGGCCTTAACTAAGCTTGAGATGGCCCGAGCAAAGAACATTTTGGTGTAGGACATTTGGATGATTCCTTAGTGGCCACCTAGGCTCTCTTCTTCTTCTGTGCTACTCGATGCAACCTTTCTAGGTCTTCAATCCTCATCCATATGAAAAACTAAGGTGTGCATGTTGATATAAAGAAAACAATGGATGTCAAAAAGGAAGGATTGGATAAAATCAAGGGCAACATGGGTCGACCTATTTGAGACCGACGTTGTATAATGTCAGCTCGGACAATTGCTCCTTCAGAGAAAGAACTTTCTATTCGAGTAGAGTCTTCTTATCTTAGCACTCAGCATCACCCATCATAGGAGATCGGATTACCAACTTCCAAGGTTAGCCCCATGGGGAAAGTCCTAATCCTCAAGATTAGAAATAAAGAAAAATCTCTCATTCCAGCCATGGATAGAGGAAGGAGTACCTTAGATCAGGCTATATCTTCTTTGAGGTGATAGGTACCACTAGTCCCCTTATGTTGGATGCCTTTTAAATGTGAAAAAGGTCCAAAAGAGTAGGACAGTAGGTTGGACACCGACCAAGAGACAATGGGTGGTAAAGCCCACAATGAGTCATCACAAGTTTGGCATCGTAAAGCTTGGGGTGATCTCAAGAGAATAAAAAGATGAACAAAATAGGGATGAAGAGGTAGAGATCGAGCTGACCTTGTAGTGGATCACAAATCCTACCATTGGGGTTGGGACTTCAAGCCGATACTCATCCAAATTTGAAACTGAGCTCAGATCAGCTCCAAGTCCTCAAGCTTGAGATGGATTGAAAGCACTTGGGGTTGAGGACTTCCTTGTCCTCAACCTCAGACTCCTCAAAGTCAGTCATCGAGGAAGAGGACTCTCGGCTCTGAGACAACTCTTGGTCAGTGGACCAACTCATGACCAAGCCAAGAGTATCGCTCATCTTAGAAAATTTCAAAAAAATAAAATTTTTTTTGAAAATGACAAAGGTAGGAAAAAGACAAAATGGAGGATAGGGCTGATTTGATGCTGGTCTAACCTCAGACCTGTGATGGAGCTTTACCGAAAAGATTATTAAAATATTGGATGTGTGCCCTAGAAACCAATTATTGGCTAACATATTTTGTTATTTCAGAACATAAATTTATACTTGTAAATATTTATGATTAATAAAGGATAATTTTATTTTAATCATGTTTATGTATTCATGATTTATCCTAGAGATTAATAAATAATTTATATATTCTCAAGATGTTAAAAATTTGAGACATACATTATTAGTGGTTAATTTTAAATACTCCCAATCGGAGGATCATCATGAAGGACAGTGATCGATCTAGTTAGATCAGTGCATAGATCACCTTCTTTTCAAACAGATGATCTCGAGTTATAATGTGGAGACACTGGGATGAGAGTATAAGTGGTTACTAGAGAACAACTTGCACTGAGTGTGATCAATATGAAAAATTATTTGAATATCTACTCACTTGTCAGTGATTTCTTGATGCTGCAGTGGTGTAAGTGATCCTTTGATCTGTGGTGCATTGGCTATTCGCAGTGAGATTACTAAGTTTGACTGTACCTAAATTTAGACTCTTAACCATTTGAGTCCTTACGATATATGTTGGTTTCAGTGGGTTTCGATTCATTATTAGGAGTACGATATATTCAGATGGAATCTATTGATCTTGATAGAAAAGGAGAAGTCTTATGTGATTTATAAGACTGAGTTCAAGAAGTCTTTGACCAAAGCAAGTATGAATACTGAAAAATAATTTCTATGGCATTCACAAGTGAACTCGAATCGAGCTAATCTGGCATATGACTGATGTTGGAGTTTGACAAGTTCTCCATGATCTCTGTTGAGTCAGGACTCATGATAGAAGGACTGAATCACTCGATAACTGTACCTAAAGATTTAATACTTTCATTCTGCTGGGTTACCACTACATACTATTAAATATCACTGATGGATTATGAGACTCATCGAGTATTGTCTTGATGATTGATGTCCTTAAAAGATAGAGTTGAAATTGTTCCAATCCATCGAAAAGAGTTTCGATGATATTGTGATAAGAATCATAATATATTTTACTACTAGACGTAATAGAATCTATGGGGTCACACATTAAGGATTTTAATCTTGGATTAACCAATTGGACTTGTGAAGTCTTAATTGGATTAAGATTTGGTGAAGTTCTATTAGATTTAAGAAAATCATGCTAGCACATAGTTAAATCCAATTCTTCTCTGGACTTAGATTCTTTATTGGATAAGGATTAGATCAAGTTTATAGCCTTGAATCTAATCTAAATCTATTTTGATTTGGATTTAGAGGGGCACCTAATTGGATGCCCAAGAGGATTGGATCAAGCCAATTAGGAGCTGTAAGCCTTATTTTCTTCTTGAATTTTTTGTTTGGCATGGATTAAAGAAAAGATAGTGGGGTGCACGCCAACTCTGGATGAGATCCAGAGGAGGCGCACACCCCCTCTTCTTTTGGAAGGTTCCAGGGGTGCATTGTTAGATGTATATCCTAAAAGGCTATATGGCTGACACATTATATTTCACTAGGACATAAATTTATACTTAAAATATTAATTTAATTAATAAAAAGATAAATTTTATCTTTATTCAAATGTGATGTGTCCTCGAATCATCCGAGAAATTAATGCCTAAGATATATATTCTCAAGATGTTAAGAATTAGAGGCATGTATAATTAATTTCTAAGTTGCTTTTGATCATAGTATCATCATGAGGATGGTGATCGATCCAGATAGACCGACACATAGATCACTTTCTTCGAGATAGATGAGTCTCTAATCTATAGTGTAGAGACATTGAGTGGTAAGTGTGGATAGTTGTTAGAGAACAACTAGTACCGAGTGTAATTATATGAGAGATTATGTAGATTTTTACTCAATCGTCAGTGATCATCTCGATGCTATAGTTATTCTTTGATTTATGATGGTACAATTACTCATAGTGAGGCTATTGGAGTTTGACTGTATGTAAATATGGCCTCTTAACCACTTGAGTCTTTGTAGTGTATGTTGGCAATGGTTAGTCCACTGTAGGAGTAGGATATGCATATAAATGAAATCTATCGATCTTGAAAGAGAAAATAATCTTATGAAAGTTGAGAAGCTGAGTCCTTAAGTCTGTGGCCATAATAGTATGGTAGATGAAAAAATTTTTATGCGAATCATTTTAGACTTGAGCTGATTAAATTTATCATACGATTGATGTTGAGGTTTGATGATTTATCCATGACCTGCCATCTAGTCAGAACTCATGATAGAATGACTGAATCACACGAAAACTATATCTTGAGGTTCGTTATTTAATTTGTTGGATTGCTACTATATATTGTTAGATGTGACTAGTAGATTGTAAGAGCTCGCTAGGATTGTTCGGATCGATGATCCTTATTGAGTTAGAGTAGAATTGTTTTGACCTATTGAAAAGAGTATCAATAATACTATAATAGAGATCATTATACATTTCACTATCAGATAGAATTAAACTTATGGGGTCACACAAATATAGAAACTAATTTGGATTGACTAATTAGACTTGTAAAGTCCTAATTGGATTAGGATTTAAAGAAATTCTATTGGATTTAAGAAAATCTTGCTGGCACATGGTTAAACCTAATTCCTCTTTAGACTTGGATTTCTTTTTTGATAAGGATTAGACCAACTTAGTTGCATGCATTGGACCTAATTAGATTTGAAATTGGATTCATGGAGCTCAATTGTTGGTGCCAATATGTTTTAGATCAAGCCTTTATTATGCCATTTAATTTGATTAAATTCGATGCACTAAATTTGGATGAATTAGAGGGATCATGGCTCCATCAAATCAGATTTGGGCATGGGCCATTGGATGGCTAGGATGGGGCACACGCCCCATCCCCTGTGGCATTAGGACTTCATGTGAGCGCCAACTACCCTCCCTTTCTTATTTGATAAGGACTAATGATAAGGTTTAAGGCTTTAAAAGAAAGAGTCCTAATGAGATCAGAAATCCTCTTCAAATAAAGATTTAGAGTTTGGTTAGGATTCTAATTAAAAGCCTATATAAGGGACCACCTTTGACCTTTAGAAGAACCAAGCCTCCAAGCAATCAGCCCAAGAGAGTCTCCATGCCTCCCCTCTCTCCCTCTCTTTCTCCAATGCCTAAAGGCTTGGGTGTCCAAGCTTCCACATGCCCAAAGGTGTTTGGGCATCCCCTCTTCCTTCCTCCCTTTGGTTGGTGGCTGATCTACATCAAGGAAGATCCAAGGAAGAAGAAAAGGCTGATCAAAGTGTTGATCTAAAGGATCCAAAGGCTGATTAAGGATTGATCAACTGCATATGAATAAAGAAGAGGAGCAATCTAAGTTGTTTCTGCATAGATACCCATAGAGGTCGGACACTTGTGTAGCTAAAAGAGAATCTATTTATCTTCTAAATTCAGATTTAAGGAAAGAAAAAGCAAAACAGATATATGATCTGATTACATATTTTTATTTTCAGATTAAAATCTATTGAAAAATATGTTCTAAATCTAATTGTCTATATGTAGACGATTGTACTGTTTGTAATTTGTATATAAATTATTAATGAATAAAATTTATTTTAGCAAGTTCATCATAAATATGCATCTTTCTTTGAACTTTTGTATTATGATGAAGTCCTTAGAACTATAATATAATCGATAAAGGAAATTTATCGAATAGTTCTTAAACTTATTCATGACCAAATAATACGTTATTAACAAGAATAATAACATTTATCAAGTTTAGATCGTTGTGTGCCATATGCATTGATTGTCCTCTTAATCAAAGAGTGTGGAGACACTGGTATGACATACAGGTGAGATATAGGAGTACATCGTCACCGAATAGTGACTCACTTATGGAGCGCTCTACTGTCAAGAGCAGCTCATAAAGGATATGAGCATAAGTGTCCCTTTAATCTGAGATTACCATGGTGACTTGCAAGCAACTCATTATGCTTTGATACTGGACTACCTGTATTTTAATATAGTGATGGAAGATAGTTGGGTACAGTTAAGTACTTATGAAGTTGGTGTATGAGTCAAGATGGGATTAACTCCTCTAGATTATAGGACTTAATGCATCACTATATTTCAATCCAGTAAAATTTTGGCAAGGATAATTCTTGTGATCTATCACAGGATTTGAGAAAGATTGAAATGCATTATGAATGACTCATCTAGGGTTGACAGTCTAACCTTAGGTCATCCTGAGCATTAGGATCAAAGGGATGAATTATGCGGTAATCATATGTCTAGGTTCTTGAATGTTGCTTTATAATTATTCAATCTATTCAAATATAGGGTATCATTACTAGATGGTTACTTTGATTAGTATAAAAGTAGTTTCTATACTACCGACTTAATGTTCAAACCTATGGAGTTACGCACAAAGTCAAACTGCATAGGAAAGAATTGACCTAATATTTATGTGTTCAATTTGAAAGTATGAGACTTGATTGAACATATAAATTTACTTAATTGAGAATTAAGTTATAGATCATATGAAATTAAACACTCACTATGTCTAGCTTGTACTAAACATAAAGTGCAAGTTTAATTCTGAGGATGAATTTAACCTAATCTATAATCCAAAAAAATATAAGAGATTGGATTCGAGTCCTAATTACTTCAAATTAAATTAAATTTAATTGAACTTGATTTGATTAAGATTAATTGGGTTAATCAATCAAGTTGAACTTGGATAAGAATCCTAATTAGATTAGGATCAACAGTCTTTTCGAAATTGATTCGAATCAGATTCGAATTGAATCCAAATTTGAACCAAATTGGATTTGGTACACCATGCCTTAAAACCCTGGGACTCTCTCTCCTTATGGCCGATAGATGGCAGAGGGGTGCTGGAAATTGCACCCCTCCCTTAGACATGCGGCAATAATGAGAGGCGCATGGTGGCCCCCTCTCCTTTCCTCTTTTGGATCCTCATAAATTATGAAATTTTGAATTTGATTCAGAGTCCCAATCTATGAGGTGTTTGATTAGGTCTAGGGCTTCTCATCTATTTAAGAAGGGGCTATGAGAACAAGAAATGAATTATGGAATTGATCTTGGCATGAGGCTTGGAGTGGGCATGAGATCTCCTTGAGCGTTCCCTCTTTTTGGGCATCTTCCCTCCTGGGTGTCTCCTCTCTAAGGGCGTCGTGGCATGTGGAGTCCCTTCAAGCATTGAGATTAGATCTCATAGCTCTCCCCTCTTTCTCTTCTGAAGAAATCCTCCAACATGTTCATCTTCTTTCCTGCGAAGATTGGCGTGCGAGTGAAGTAGAGGATCTAGACACCAGATCTCGTGAAGCAACGATCTTCAGGAGTCAATCTACCTTGATCATCTTTCTGCTACGCATCAAGGTAACTTTCATAAGAGTTATGAAAATTTAATTTGAAATATGTTCTTTCTTCCTGGCATATGATCTGATCAAAAATTTTTCCTCTTTGGACTTGAATTTCTTATTTGATAAGGATTAGACCAAATTAGTTGCATGCACTGGATCTGATTGGATTTGAAATTGGATTCATGGAGCTCAATTGTTGGGCACTAATATGCTTTGTGATTAAGCCTTTATTATGCCATTTAATTTGATTAAATTGGGTGCACTAAATGTGGATGAATTAGAGGGATCATGGCTCCATCAAATCAGATCTGGGCATGGGCTATTGGATGCCTTGCATGGGGTGCACGCCCCATCCCTTGTGGTGTGAGGACTTCATGTGGGCACCAACCCTCCCTTCCTTATTTGATAAGGACTAATGATAAGGTTTAAGGCTTTAAAGATGGAGTCTTGATGAGATTAGAAATCCTCTTTAAATAAAGATTTGGAGTTTGGTTAGGACTCCAATTAAAAGTCTATGTAAAGGGACCACCCCTTGACCTTTAGAAGAAACCAAGCCTCTAAGCAATCAGCCCAAGAGAGTCTCCATGCCTCTCCTCTCTCTTTCTCCAACTCCTAAAGGCTTGGGCATCCAAGCTTCCACACGCACCGCTCTCTGCTTTTTGCATGGACAGAAAGAGAGAGGGCGTGCGTCCCCTCTCTTGTGCGCATGTGATGAGTTAAAGGGGCACCGAAGGTTGGCGCCCTCTTTGCTTTCCATGTTGGGCCTTTGGCACTCTCTTTGATTTTCATGTAGGGCATGGGTCTTTTCAATTGGGCTTGATTTTCTTGGAAAGAAAATCAAATTAAAATGAAAGAGTCCTTATGTGATAAGGACTAGCCTTTTAATCCTTATTGGAGTTTGATTTGGGATCAAAGAAAAGCTTCATTTAAGAGGTGCTCCCTTAGGCTTTTGAAAAAAATTGAGAAATTTTGATTTTCTTGAAC
>KE505647.1:176150-191750 GCA_000441515.1 Elaeis oleifera
CCTTCCGCTGTCTGATCTTGAAAAAGTTTCAAGATCTAACTCTGAAATCCTAGATCAGGTTCCTTCACGTATGCCCAAGGGGAGGGGCTATTGCCAGCTCCCTCTCCTCCATCTTGATGGGCCCAATAGGTGAGAGATCACCTAATAATTATGGTTAAGTGCATCAAATCTGATTTGGTTCAAGTTTGGGCTCAATTTGAATCCAATTCAAATTCGATTCGAACCAATTTAAAAGACTGCTAATCCTAATCTAATTAGGATTTAGGTCCAAGTCCAACTTGAATATTTAACCCAATTTAACCTCAATAAAATTAAGCTCAATTAAACTTAGATCTGATCTAAAATAACTAAGACTTGAATCTAATCTCTCATGATTCCTCAAATCATAGATTTGATCAAATTCATACCCAAAATCAAACCTGCGCCTCATGTGCAGTGCTAGCTGTACATAGTCAGTATTTAATTCTGTATGACCCATAACTTAATTCTTAATTAAGTAAATCTATATGGTCAATCAAGTCTCATACTTCTAAATTGAATACATAAATATCCAATCAATTTTTCCTATACAGTTTGACTTTATGCGTGACTCCATAAATTCGAACACTAAGCCAGTAGTATAGGAATCTCTTCCTATATTAATTGAAGTGACTATCTAGTAATGATATCCGACGTCTGAATAGGTCGAATAATTACAAAGTAATATTCAAGAACCTTGGCATATGGTTATCACATAATTCATCCCTTTAATTCTAATGCTCAAGGTGACCTAGAGTTTAACTGTCAACCCTGGAATAGTCATCCTCATTGTATTTCAATCTTTTTAAATCTTGTGACAGATCACAAAGACTATCCTATCTAAGATTTTACTGGATTGAGATATAGTGATGCATCAACTTCTGTAAATTGAAAGAGTCAATCCCATCTTGACTCACACACCGACTTCACAAGTACTTGACTATATCCAGTAGCCTTTCGTCACTATATTAAAAATACAGATAGTCTGACACCAAAGCACAATGAGTTGCTTACAAGTCACCTTGGTGATTTTAGGTCGGAGGGATACTTATCTTCATATTTTTTGCGAGCTGCCCTTGATAGCAGAGCACTCCATAGATGAGTCACTGTTCAGTGATGATGTACTCCTACATCTCACCTGTATGCCATACCAGTATCTTCACCCTCTTTGGTTAAGAAGACAACCAACCTATATGGCACACAACAATCTATACTCGATAAACGTTATTATCCTTGTTAATACCATATCATTTGATCGCGAACCAATTTAAGAACTATTTGATAAATCATCCTTTATCAATTATATTATAGTTTTAAAGACTTCATCATAACATAAGAGTTCAAGAAGATGCACTATTATGATGAACTTACCAAAATAACTTTATTCATCAACAATTCATATACATATTACAAAGAGCTCAATCGTCTACAGATAGATAATTAATTTTAGGATATATTTCTAACAACTGCCACTTGGGCTAAAGCCAATCAGAACTATATCTAATACCCATCTTTCATTTATGGTCATCGAACTCTTTGGTGCCGAAAGCTTTAGTGAAGGGTCGGTCAAGTTTTCTTTTCATTAATCTTTAGCAGCTTGATGTTACCTCGATCATCGATCTCACGGATCAGGTGATAGCGACGCAGAATATGTTTGGTTCTTTGATGGGACTTGAGTTCTTTGGCTTAAGCGATGGCACCAGTGCTGTCACAATATAGTAGAATTAGACCTTCAATTGAGGGAATCACTCCAAGTTCGCAGATGAACTTTCTCAACCAAACAGCTTTCTTTACAGTATCGGACGTCGCAATGTATTTAACTTCGCATAACAAATCAGCTACTGTGTGCTGTTTGGAACTCCTGCAGTAGATTGCTTCACCATATAAAGTGAAAATATAGTCAGATATACTTTTATTATCATCATGATTAGACTGAAATTAAAATCAGTATATCTCATAAATTTAAAGTCTGTATCTCCATTGATTAACCATTGATCCTTAGTATTTTTAAATACTTAAGGATTGTCTTCACAACCTTCTAATAGTTCTCATCCGAATCAGACTGATACCTGCTCACTACTCCTAACGAGTAGGCCACATCCAACCTCGTAAGAATCATAACGTACATGATAGATCCCACTATCGTGACGTATGGGATTCTACTCATATGCTTTCTCTCTTGAAGAGTTGTCGGACAATTCTTTTTAAAGAGAGTAATTTTTTGACCTATCGGTAGATAGTTCTTCTGAAAATTTTTCATGCTTGCCCTTTTTGAAATTTTTCATACTGAACTATTTTAACATGGTATCAATGTACGTGGATTGGAACAATCTAAACAACCTTTGAGATCTATCTCTATAGATCTTCATCCCTAAGATTTAGGATGCTTCTCCCAAATTTTTTATGGAGAACTGTGATGATAGCCACAGCTTTATACTTTGTAAAGCAGGGATGTCAGTTTCTATTAATAGTATGTTATCTACATACAATACAAAGAATATGACCATAGAACCATTAGCCCATTTATAGATACAGGACTTCTCTTCATTTTTAACAAAGCCATATATTTTGATCATCTTATCAAAATGCATGTTCTAACTCTGAGAAGCTTGCTTCAATCTATAAATGGACCTATTTAAATTGCATACTTTAGATTCGTCTGTGGATGTGAATCATTTAGATTGTATTATATACACTTCTTCTTCCTACTCTCCATTAAGAAAATGATTTTGACATCTATTTGTCAGATCTCATATTCTAGATGTGCTGCTATAGCAAGTATAATCCGAAAGGACTTGAGCATTGCCACAGAAGAAAATATCTTATCATAGTTAATACCATAACGTTGATGATATCTTTTGACAACTAGATGGGCTTTATAGATCTCTGTCTTTCTATCCATTCTTCTTTTCTTTTGAAGATCTATTTGCACTCTACGAATTTAATCCCTTAGGATGGATCAACAAGTGTCCATACACTGTTGATCTTCATGAATTTCATTTTAGATTTCATGATATTTAGCCATTTTTCAGAGTCAGACCTCTGCATGGCATCCATATAGATGATCGAATTTTTGTCGTTCTCATCTAGTTTGATAGGGATCACCATCTCAGATCAAAAAATCGTAGTATCTGTCTGATTGATGCAGTACTCTATTGGATCTTCTTAATGACGCCTTTATGATAAGCTCTTAATTTGATTCTTTAATTAAATTTGGTTCTGTATTTTCACTTAAAGGTGTCTAATTTTCTACCTCACGAACTTCACCAAGTTTGATTTTAGTGGCATCATTTTTTCTCTAAGAAACTCTCTTTCCAAAAAGAATAACTTATTGCTGACGAACACCTTTTGTTCTTCAGCGAGATAGAAATAGTATCTTTTGTTTCTTTGGATACCCTATAAATAAACACTTGTCGGACCTAGATTCTAGCTTATCTGTCTTTAAATATCTAACATAAGCTGGACATCCTCAAATTCTAAGGTGTGAAAGTACTGGCTCACGTCCTGTCCATATCTCATATGGAGTTTTATTTACAGATTTGCTTGGAACCTTGTTCAGTACATAGCATGCAGTCTCTATAGCATATCTTCAGAAAGAGACTGGCAGAATCATAAAGCCCATCATGGATCGAATTTTGTCTAACAGTGTTCGATTCTTCCTTTCTGACACCCCATTATGTTGTGGTATCTCTGAAGGAGTCCATTGTGAGAGAATCCCATTCTCTTCTAGATATGTCAAAAACTCATAGAAAAGATATTCACCTCCTCGGTCTGACCGAAGAGTTTTAATACTCTTTTCAGTTTATTTTCTACTTCATTACGGAATCATTTGAATACTTTAAATGATTTAGATTTATGCTTTATAAGATAAACGTACCCATATCTAAATAAATCGTCAGTGAAAGTAATGAAGTAATTATACCCATCTCTATCACTTGTGCTTATAGATACATATACATCACTATGTATTAGACTTAGAACATCAGTGGCTTGCTCATCATTTTTTTAAAGATGACTTTGTCATCTTACTAAGAAGACAAGATTCACAGGTCGATCGGTAATGATTCATAATCGCCAATGTCGAAGATTTTTTCTTTAGTTAATCTGTCCATCCTGTTCTTGTTCACATGACCTAGTGGACAATGCCAAAGATAAGCATCACTGATATTATCTACTTTAGGATATTTATTAGACATATACATTACACTTGCAGGCTATGATAGAAGGTATATGCCATGCTTCAATTGTCTACGTATAATTGTAGTACCATTCATAATGATATCACAAAATTATTATTTATTAAAAAGTTGAAACCAACTTTGGCCAAAAGGCCTACAGAGATGACATTCATAAAAAAAAGGATAATAATGATAATCATCTAACATGACAATCTTAGATTCAAAAATAAGCTAAATAGTTTCCAGAGCTAGAACAGAAACAAGACTTCCATCTCCAACATTCAAGAACCATTCATCGTCTTTGAATTTTCTACTAACCTGAAGTCTTTACAATGAATTACAAATATTAATTAGATTTTCGGTATCCAATACCCAGGTAGTAGTATCACACACAGAGAAAGTATAAGGAGTTATCGTATAAGTATCTTGTCCAGCAATAGATTGCTGCTTTCTCTTATCCGACTTGTAGAAGAGAGGCTACATATTGAGGATAATTCCTCTTCTAGTATCCCAACTTCTTACAAAAGAAGTATTTTGTCTGGCTCTTATCAATATTTGACTTCTTGCTGTGACTGGGCTTTGAAGCCCTAGCACGCTGCATCTTCTTCTTATTCTTCTTCTTCCCTTTCTTAAAGAGACGATGCCCAGAAGAAGAACTACCTACCATATTCACTGGCTCCTTTTGAGGCTGGTTATCCTTCTCAAAGGTCTGCAGTAACCCTAGCAAACCATGATAGTGTATTACAGGCTTAGTCATTCAGTAATGACTAAGAAAGGATAGATAGGACTTGGATAAGAATTCAGGATCGCATCTTTCCTAGCTGCTTATGTAAGAAAAATCTGAGTTTGCTCAAACGCTCAATCTGTTCAATCATGTACAGTACATGATCAATGACCAACACCCTTCCCTCATCCATGCGTTGAAGGCAGCACAAGATATTTTATACCTTTCAACGTCATCAAGAGTATCAAAGGACTCGTTCAATATTTGAAGGATTTTCTCCAATTGAGCATCCTCAAATTTGTGACTGAACTCATCGTTCATAATCGCCCTCATAATGCAACACACAATGATTCAGTCATTGAGCCACTTTTGATAAGTATTTCTGACTGTACTATGAGTGTTCAGAATGGATTCCTCAGGTACAGAATCTATAATCACATATAGGATCCTTTCGTGCTCCAAGATAATTTTGAGCTTTCGATATCAACTATCGAAATTAGGTCCGATGAGCTTGTCACTGTCCAACAGCGAGCAGAGAGATAAGGTATTAGTCATTTTGAAAAAAAATACTAGACCTATTAGTATATACATTATTTAATCCTAAAGATTTGGACTTTAGTCTAAAAATTCTCTCACTATTTTATACGAATTGATAGCCTCTATCTTCAATTCGAAAAATTACATTAATTTTTAGTAGGTACTAGAATCCACATAGATTGCACACGAGCTCGAGTTTGCTCGGCCAACCCTGTACATCTATGGATAGATTCTTAATCAATTATTTTTTAAATAATAATTTCTAGTAATATGTTTTGCCCCAGGCATCTCTTCAGCAGACGTTTGCACCTCCACTGTAAATTTCGATTAGGTTCAACCATTAAGATGACCATACCTAGTGCATCTAATAAACGAATGCCCAAGCTCAAGTTTGCTCAGCCAACCCGACCATTGATTCTGAAAAATACAACAAGATCATCATATGATGAATGATAATTCCAATACCCAATAAACACCAGACATTTGTGCCTCCAATGCTTATTTAAATACTGGATCCATTATCATGCACCTTAATGGGAAGCTATAAACTAGTTATCCCCATAACTGTATCACTTTAAGGATCTAATAATTTAGAAATTTAATTAATTGATTTAAGAATAAAGAGAAGAGGTTAACCAGTATTTCAAAGATCCTCCCACTAACTTCACCAAGTTATCAAGGAGGACTAGAAACAAGCTGGCTCAAGAACACCTGAATCAGTCATGCTGATTAACCTTAATGGCATGGGTCCACTCAAATCTTTTAGTGATCTTATCTTAACATAATCTACCAAATTGGTCAGATAAGTGAGATCGATGGAGGATAGCCAATACTTGCCTTAGACACCATATAGGCCAGGTGAGCATACTTTCAATTAAAAATCATCAGTCATACTGTGGAACTTATTTTAGACACCAATTGATCGATTAGTTTCAATTTGGTCAGCCAAAGGATTCAGACTTGACCACTGAGCAATATCAGGTCCATTTGATATGGTCAAAATATGGATTTGATCAAGTTACAACTATTGAGGTTGATCTAGAGAAATATTGACTTAATTTAACTCCTGATTAGATTTAATTAATTTTCTATTTGATCCATATTTGTTACTAATCCTAGGTCTAATCGAGCTAGATAACCTGATTCAAGCTAACCCATAGCCTCTTGGTTTATAAGATGTCTTAAGATCTTCAATTCTCAAATCTAGATATTTTGATAATTATATCTTAATTCATAATAAAATATATAAAATTCTGTATTGAAACTATTTAATTTGTAAAATTATTTATAAAAATTTAAACCTTACATCATATGTTATTAATTTCAGATTATAAAATTATTTTTCAGATATTAATATTTTTCATAAATAAAAAATAAATCATAAATTTTTTTGGATCTAATCTAAACTTATTTATAATTTAAATAATTTTAGAATTTTTTTTATCTTTTCTCTATATGAGATATAATCACTTCAGTACCCCTACACGTCATAAGAGAATCCATTGATTGGGCAAGAGAGAAAATTTAATCCCTACTTCTTCTTATGACCAGATGGCCATGGTGATCAACTCAATTTCAAGTACTTGGTTATTAAGAATAATTCAACACTATGCATCACATATGTAAAAAAATTTTTGGTTCATATCATATTTATAACATGATAACATGTAGAATTTTTATCTAATCTAATTAGATCATTACTACAACATTAAATTTTTAGATCAAAACCTTAATTATATCATCACATGAATTATTAATTTTAGATCTAAAAAATAAAAAAATATATTCAAAATATATGTATGATTGTATAGAAAAATTTTGATTTGAGATATGATCAAATATATGCAAATATTTTGCTCAAATCAGATCTGAAACTCTGTCAAACAGATTCAGATCTGAGTCTGATTCAAATATTAATTCTCTAATTAAAATATATCCAAAAAAATCTATCAAATAGATTTAAATCCATGTATAATCGGGTTTTAAATCAGAATAAAAATCTGTATAGAAAATTCTGCTAAAATAGATTTTTAACAGATCATTTTCAGGAGCTAATTTCGATCCGATAATCTGGTCAAAATTAGATCAAAAAAATATAGAGAATATCAAATCAAAATAAGATTTAATCATATTAAAATTTGATTCAAAACTAGATCAAAAAAATTAAAAAATTAAGAAATTAGACTATGCAATTATAACATACAACCTGGTTCTGACACCAGTTGATAAAAAATTATCCGATCACGTCAGATATCAGAAAAAAATTGAATAAATTAGTAATTAAATTTTATAATATTATGAAATCTCATGTTGATTCACAGTGGAGGACTTGATCAAGGTAGAAGAGGTTCCTCAATCGATTTGCTTCGTGAGATCCAAATGCACAGATCCTCTACTTCGCACGCACACCAAGCAACGTAAAAGAGAGGGATGAAAAACTCTTCAGGAGGAAAGAATGAGAGCCTTGAGATCTGATCTTAAGGCCTTAAAAAGAGCTCACATGCCACACCACAAGGGATAGGGAGGATGCTCAAGAAGAGAGAGACGCCCAGGGAGAGATGACGCCCAAGGAGATGGGACATCCAAGGATCTCACGCCTAGACCAATGCTTGATTACTTTTCTCTTCTCCACACCCCTCTTTAAATAGATAAAAGTTTTAGATCAAATCAAATACCTTCATGCGTTAGGAATAAGATCCTTCAAGTTTGAATCAAATTTGAACTCTCTAAACTATAAGGTTTTCTAATGGAAGTAGGAGAGGCACCAACTTGCACCTCCCTTCACCATACCGCATGCCCAAGGGGAGGGAGCTGTTGCCAGCACCCTCTCCTCCATCTTGATTGGCCCAATAGGTGAAAGATTATCTGATAATCATGGTTAAGTACATCAAATCTGATTTGGTTCAAGTTTGGACTCAATTCGAATCCAATTCAAATCCGATTCAAACCAAACTTGAAAAGACTGCTAATCCTAATCTAATTAGGATTTAGGTCTAAGTCCAATTTGGATATTTAACCAATTTAGTCTCAATAAAATCAAGTCAAATTAAATTTAGATCTGATCTAAAATAACTAGGACTCGAACCCAATCTCTTATAATTCCTCAAATCATAGATCTGATCAAATTCATCTTTAGAATCAAATCTGCACCTTATGCGCAGTGCTAGCTACACATAGTCAGTATTTATTCTATATAACCATAACTTAATTCTTAATTAATAAATCTATATATTCAATCAAGTGTCATACTTTTAAATTGAACACGTAAATATTCGATCAATTCTTTCTACGCAGTTTGACTTGGTGCGTGACTCCATAGGTTCGAACACTAAGCCCGTAATATAGGAACCCCTTCCTATACTGATCGAAGTGACCATCTAGCAATGATATCTGATGTCTAGATAGGTCAAATAATTATAAAGTAACATTCAAGAACCTCAGCATATGGTTACCGCATAATTTATCCCTTTGACCCTAATGCTCAAGGTGACCTAAAATTTAACTGTCAATCCTGAAATAGTCATTCTCATTGTATTTTAATCTTTTTAAATTCTGTGATAGATTACAAGGATTATCCTGATTAAGATTTTACTAGATTGAGATATAGTGATGCATTAACTCCTATAAACTGAAGGGATCAATCCCATCTTAACTCACACATCAATTTCACAAGTACTTGACGTACTCAGTAGCTTTCTGTCACTGTATTAGAAATATAGATAGTTTGATATCAAAATACAGTGAGTTATTTGTAAGTCACCATGGTGATCTTCGATCGGAGAAATACTTATACCCATATCCTTCACGAGCTGGCCTCGATAGCATAGCACTCCGCAGGTGAGTCACTGTTCAGTGACGATGTACTCTTATATCTCACCTGTATGCCATATTAATATCTTCACACTCTTTGATTAAGAGGACAATCAATCCATATGACACACAACAATCTATACTCGATAAATATTATTATCCTTATTATAACATATCATTTAGTAATGAACCAATTTAAGAACTATTCGATAAATCTTCTTTTATCGATTATATTGTAGTTCTAAGGACTTCATCATAATACAAGAGTTTAAAGAAAAATACACTTTTATGATGAACTTGCCAAAAATAACTTTTATTCATTAATAATTTATATATATATTATAAAAAGCTTAATCGTCTATAGATAGATAATTAACTTTAGAACAAATTTTTCAATAGAAGAAGCAACAGAACTAGAGTTGAAAATACTTTGATGATGGCATCTTTACTTTCTTGATAGAAGATGTTCCTACCACTTATCAAAAAGCCATGAACTCTCCTGATGCTCCATTCAAGAATGAGGTAATAAACAGTGAAATTAAATTCATTATTGGAAACAACACTTGGATTCTCACTGATTTTTCTACTGGAAATAAATCTTTAGGATGCAAATAGATCTTCAAAAGAAAATGAAGACTGAAGGTACCATTAAAAAATACGAGACAAGACTTGTTGTTCAAGATTTTCGATAAAAGTCGGTATTGAGTTCTTTGATACCTAAGCACCTGTAACCCACATTACTACTATTCGAGTCATACTAGCTTTAGCTTCCATCCATAAATTTATTGTTCATCAAATGAATATCAAAACTGCTTTTTTACATAAAGATCTTGAAGAAGAGATGTACATGCAATAATCTGATGGATTTTCTATGCCAGGTCAGGAACATAAAGTCTGTTGACTTATTCATGTTAGAAACTGGGGTTGACGGGTGCAACAAAATTTAAAATTATTATGATCATAAATACATCAAAATATATATTTTTAGATTAATATGATGTGAGATTTTATCTCAAATCAATCTTGGATCCCCCATAGTTGTTAAGATTAAGATTTAAGAAAAGGAGATTGGGTTTTCACCTTTGTACAGGTAGTTCTTTACCATAATCTGATGATCGTACATGTTCTTTTTCAATTTTTTGAAGCCGTACAAGTATCTGGCCTCTTTAAATATCCACACAGGAAAGATCAAAGATTCTTCCTAAGTAGATTGGATTTCCTTCATAAGGAAATCAACACGTAGAATTTTTCTACGTTGTCTTTGATCGGACATCAATGTTTGATTTCCAAATACAAGAAGAAAAGAGAGAGAAAAAATTTCCAACCACCCAACTTCTTGGGTGTCCAAACTATGGGCATGAGAGAGAGAAAAGGAGAGGAAGAGGCACTGAAAAAAATTGTTTCAGCCTTTTCTTTCTTACAAACCTACGCCACATATTGAGCCCATACAAATAGACTAGACTCCTTCGTGCCTTGGACTCTTGGGCGTCCAAGAGTCCAAGCCAAAATAAACTCCTAAGTATGCAAGGAACAAGAGTGCACAAGGATTTTTTTTCACATGAAACTCCTTTCACCCAGTGATTGTGGTATGAGCCTAGGGAGGCAATGCTTAGGCGTGAAGACTCAAGAGGAGTGCAAGAGTCCTTCTGTAGATGAAACTCTTGGCGCCCTTTCCTTTCCATGCTAAAGCCTGTAAAGGATGATGTGGTGCACAATAAGAGGAAATAAGCAGGCATGATGACTCATAGCATTGGGCTTTGATATGAGATCCAATCTCAAACCAATAAGGAATTCCAGTCCCATAAGATATTGACCAAATCAAATCTTTTGATTTAGTTCAACTCTTTTAATTTCTCAAATCTTTATTTGAGGACTCAAGCTCATGGCGCCCTCTCTCTCTCTAGGCATAATTAATAATTGGGTGCATGTTCAAAATAAATCAAAATAAATCTTTATCGAATAAGGACTCCTAATGATTTTGGATAATTAGGTTTAACCATGTGCTAGCATAGTATTCCAAAGTCCTTTAGAATTTCATAAATCCTAATCCAAATAAGACTTCTCAAGCCTAAATTAAATCTTTGATATATTTTTTTTGTGTGTGACCCCATAGGTTCTATTCTATCTAGTAATGAGAAATATTATGATCTCCATTACAAATATTATCAAAACTTCTTTAATTGATTGAAATAATTCCAACTCACTCTATGAGAATTATTGATCATTAAATAATTCTCAAGAGTCTCGTAATCTATCAATGATATCTAGCAGCATATAGTGACATTCCAGTAGAATAGAATAAATGAGCCTCTTGGTGCAGTTATCGTGTGATACAGTCTTTCTATCATGAGGCCCGACAAGATGGAGGTTATGAATTTTCTTGTCAAATCTCATCATCTATTATATGTCAAATTTATTCGACTCAAGTTCTTAATATGAAAACTATAGAATCTTTTCACTATTCACACTGCCTTCACCAAGATCTTCCGAGCTTGGTCTTATAAATCATATAGGACTATCTGCCATATGTACCAAGAGTGACAGATTCTATCTAGTTGTACATCCTACTCCTATAATGAACCTACTACAGTCAATATGCATTGTAAGCACCCATATAGTTAAAAGATCAAGTGTATATATAGTCAAACTACAGCAATCCCATTGTGAATAGCCGAAGCATCGTAAGTCAAAGAACTACTCACACCATTGCAATATCAAGCAAGTCACTGATGACTGAGTAGACATCTAAGTGATTTTTATTTTGTCATGCTCAATATTTTGTTCTCTAATGACCATCTACACTCTCGCTCTAGTGTCCTCATATTGTAGACTTGAGACTCATCTATCCTAAAAGAGAAGTGATTGGTGCACCAATCTATTCGGATCAATCACCATCTCTGTGATGATCCATCGATCGAAAGTAGTTTAAAAATTAATCACTAATAATACATATCTCAAATTTTTAACTCTTGAGAATATGTGTCATCATCTTATTAATTTTTGGATGATTCATGGACACATACACAATATAAATAAATAAAAATTTAATTATGAAAGTATCAAATATAAAATTATATCTTAAAATAAATATATGTATTAGTCTGATTGGCTTCTAGGGCATACATCTAACAATTCGATCCCTTTATGTGTTGAAACAAGCTTCTAAGCAATGGCACAAAAAGTTTGATCAAGTAATCTTTTCTTATGGATTTCAAATCAATAAATCAGATAACTATCTTTATTATAACAAATTGATGATCGATTCATTTTCTTTGCCTCTATGTTGATGATATTTTAATTCTTGCTCCTAATCTTGACTTAATAAATGACATCTAAAACTTTTTATCACATCATTTTGATATGAAAGATTTAGGTAAAGCAGATACAATCTTGGTATAAAGATCATTTATACTTTTGATGTTAGGCCGTCATGCACTTACGTGGACCTGAGAAGACCTATGATGGAGCCCTCTGCAAGAGTCCATGGCAATCTAGACTCTTTAGGGTCAACAAACTTCATGCCTTAGATTGCTGTACATCAAGAACCCTATAGTAGCGACCTAGCTCGCATCTCCACCATTTTTCGGGACCTGAGATGCATCTCCAAATCTGATCTTCCACTCTCAAGACTCTTGAAACTAGGGCTAGGGATGTGAATCCTTGGGGTTGGCAGATCTAGACGAATTTGGACCAGATTTCTTGGATGAGGAGAGTTTCTGTACGATAGAGACTCCATGGTAGAAATTTCAGCCTACGCACTTCCAACTTGTGTGCCTCATCTCCTACCTTCCTGATCTCTTTTGGATGATCTATCAAGATATTAAGGACATCTGATAGAGCCCTCCTTACTATTTTGACCAGATCATAAAATCCGATCCAGGTGGGAAGAAAATCTCTTGTCCAATAGGGACTACTAGCACACACCCTGATAGTAACTTGTGCAGCCTTTGCCCGTGCTCGTCATCTCGTGCACTTCCTCCACTCATGCCCACCTTCGAAGCCTCCTTCCACATCCTCCTTTAATCTCTGATCAGATCAGATGGCTTCTGGGTGTGGAGACTCCCTGGGCATAGAGTCTCAGGCAGCCACACAAGGAGGGACACCCACATGATGGGGCGCCCACATAATGGGGCACCTCCCTCTTCCAAACACTAGGGTGGCTAGGCCTTGAGGGAGGCATCCCCTTCTAGAGTTTCCTCTTGCTGCCTAGGGTGCCATGCAAACCAGAGAGAGGGAGAAGTTAAGAAGAAAAGTCGTATATTGATCCTTAACAAACTGTTACAATATATGGGTTTATATACCCTAGGGTTTCCACAAGAATCCTAATAAATCCTAGCTCAAAAGCTCCCATGGCTAATCCATATGAGATTGCGCTTACCCAAGCCTATGTACACTCATGACTTAATCCAATCTCACTTTTGGATCCAAACTCGGCCCAATACAAGTTAGCCCCTTGAGGCTCAAAACTCCTGAATCTCAAGACCCTGAAGGTTGACAGCCTTCACCCTAGGACCCAAATCGATCTTAGAATCCTGAAACTAAGCCCATGGCTCCTCTTATGGCCTCTCAAGTTTTAGGAGCAGCACACATGCACCAACAATCTCCATCTTGGTGCTCCCAAGCCTTGGTAAACCTCCGCACGATCCATCTGCACAATCCTACTATCGTTGCATGCCCTGACAGCTCCTTGTGCAAATCTCTATCATCGATGCCAATCTTCTTTAGCTTTTGTGCACCCTTGGAGACCTTTAGGATGACCATCTCCATAGCTGAAGACTCTTGTTTGTTTCTTGGCACCACCTTAGAATTTATAGACTCTCTTCTTCTTGACAACTGCATCACTCATGCTGGACTTCTCTGGAGAAACCGCAACGTTTCTAACCGGTGCTCATTGCTACTGAAACTTTCTCTACCTATGAAGCCACCTCCCCACCTAAATCTGAAGTACATCTGATGCCACAGAAGTGTTGAAATTTCTTGTAAGGTACATGCATGTATGTTTCAATTTTTTTTTTCAAAATAATGTAGCGAAATTATGGTTAAAATACCTTTTAATCTAATACATGCATGCATAAAATATAGAACACATAGATCTACTTCAAACGTTGAAATTGAACACATACTGAATTTTATCTTGAAATTAAATATGTAATCAAATCATATACCTGTTTGGCTATTTCTTCTTCAAATCTGGATCTGCAAGAGAGTAGGTACTTTCTTAGCCATGCAAGTATCTGGCCTCTATAGGTATCCACTCAGGATCAGCCTGAAACAGCCTTCTATGGTGTTGATTTTGTTTCTCCAAGAATGATCACCCTACGAATCTGAATGAAGTCTAGATCGCAATCAACTCTTTGATCCTTTCCTTGATCTTTTTCTTTCTTTTTTTCTTGATCTCCTTTCCTTGATTTGGAAGTAATCAAGCTCTAGAAATCAGCAGCCAAGAGGTACTGCCCAAGCTTCCTTGGGCATGGAGATGGTGGATGCCCAACACCTTTTGGATGATGGAACCAAGAGAGAGAAGAGAGGGAGGCATGGGGAGCTTATGGGAGGCTTAAAGTTTGCTGAAAATCTAATGCTAAGATCCTTAGAGAAGGGCCATTAAATAGAGGAAAGGTTTGAATCCTATTCAAAATCAACAGCCCCTTAATATAAGTTCTACTCACATTAGGAAATCTAATTACTCTCTTTTTTTGACCATGCCTAGGAGAACCATGTTGGCACCCTCTAGGCCTCTCTCTCACATGCCATAGGGCTTAAAGGATGCCCCTTTGCTAGTCCATCATGCCATCAATAAAGTGGGCACGCCCAACTTGATCAAATCAAGTGGCACCCACTAAAAACAATCAAGAATTAATCATGGGTTTGAACCCTTAATCCATATGATCCAAAATCCTAGGCATCTAAAAATTGAAGCCTAATGAATCTAATTTATTTAGATTATTAGCAAGTAATTAACTCAAATTAATCTTATCAAATAAATAATTCAAGCACAAAAAAAATTGGATTCAACCATGTGCTAGTAAGGTAACCCTAAACCCAATAAATTTTTCTAAACCCAATTGAGACTTCATAAGTCCAATTACTTATTCTAGATCTAATCTCTTTGTTGTGTGATCTCATAGGTTCAATTCTATCTGATAGTGAGATATACCATGATCTTTATCATAGTATCATTGAAACTCTTTTCAATGGGTCAAAACGATTCCACTCTAACTCAACAAGGATTGTCGATCTTGAAAAATCTTAGTGAGCTCTCACAATCCACCAGTGATATCTAGCAGTATGTAGTAACAATTTAGTAAAATCGAAAAAGAACCTCAAGATATAGTT
>KE505647.1:197966-209387 GCA_000441515.1 Elaeis oleifera
ATATATAATTTAGATCTAAATAAAAATTCAGATCTTGTCATGATATTATATATCTCATATACAAATCATCAATCAATTTTAATTTAATTTTAAACTTAAATATATAATCATATATCTTATATATGAGACATAAATCAGATCTTAAAATTTAGATTTATGCATGAAAACATATATCACATATATGAATTAGAAAACTATCAAAATAATTTTAGATTTATGCATGCCTTCATATATCCCATACATGAACTAAAAATTAGATTTGAAATAAATTTAGATTTAATTAACATCCATATATCTCATATATCAATTAACATCAGATTTTAAAAATTTTCAAAATATGTATGTCAATTTCATGCATATAAAATCCGTGGCTCTAATACCATTGTTGGAATTACGTATAGGGTGCATACATATGTATTTCAAGATTTTTATCTAAACAATGAAGTAAAATTAAGATTAAAGTATATTTTAATATAATATATATATATATATAATATAAAACATATAGATCTACTTCATATGTTAAAATTAAATATATAATGAATTTTATATTGAAATTAAATATGTGATCAAATCACATACCTGTTTCGCTATTCCTTTCTTCGAATCTGGATCTGAAAGAGAGTAGATTCTTTCTTAGCTGTGCAACTGTCCGACCTCTATAGATATCTACTTGGGATTAGTCTGGAACAGCTCTCTATGGTGTTGATTTTTTTTCTCCAAGAACGATCACCCTACGAATCTAAATGAAGCCTGGATCGTGATTAACTTTTTGATCTTTTCTTGATCTTTTTCTTCTCTTCTTTTCTTGATCTACTTTTTTTGATTTTGAAGCAATCAAGCTCTAAAAATTAGCAGCCAAGAGGTGCCGCCCAAGCTTTCTTGGGCGTGGAGACGGTGGATGCCTAACACCCTTTGGGCATTAGAACCAAGAGAGAGAAGAGAGGGAAGCATGGGGAGCTTATGGGAGGCTTAGAGCTTGCTAAAAATCTGATGCTAAGATCCTTAGAAAAGAGCCCTTTAAATAGAGAGAAGATTTGAATCCTATTCAAAACCAAACAGCCCCTTAATGTGAGTCCTACTCGCATTAGAAATCCTAATTACTCTCTTTCTTTGATCACGCCTAGGAGAACCATGGGGCGCCAACACTTGGCACCCTCTAGGCCTCTCTCTCACATGCCATAAGGCTTAGGGGATGCCCCTTTGCTGGTCCATCACGCCATCAATAAAGTGGGCATGCCCCAACTTGATCAAATCAAGTGGCATTCCACTAAAAACAATCAAGGAATTAATCAAGGGTTTGAACCCTTAATCCATATGATCCAAAACTCTAGGCACCTAATAATTAGAGCCTAATGAATTTAATTCATTTAGGTTATTAGTAGGTAATTAACTCAAATTAATCTTATCAAATAAGTAATTCAAGTGCAAAGAAGAAATTGGGTTCAACCATATACTAGCAAGATTATCCTGAACCTAATAAAATTTCTCTAAACCCAATTAAGACTTCATAAGTTCAATTGCTTATTTCAGGTCTAATCCCTTTGTTGTATGACCTCATAGGTTCAATTCTATCTGGTAGTGAGATATACCAGAATCTCTATCATAGTATCATTGAAATTCTTTTCAATAGATCAAAATGATTCCACACTAACTCAACAAGGATTGTCGATCATGAACACTCCTAGTGAGCTCTCATAATCTACCAGTGACACCTAGCAGTATGTAGTGACAATCCAGTAGAATTAAAAAAAATCTTAAAATGTAGTTCACATGTGATTCAGTCCCTCTATCATGAGTTTCGATTAGATGATAGATCATGGATAAATCGTCAAACCTCATCATCAGTCATATGATAGATTCGATCAGCTCAAGTCCAATTATGATTCTTATAAAAAAATTTCATTAATCACGCTGCTGTGACCATAGACTTATGGACTTAGCCTTTCAAATCTCATAGAACTACTCCTTTCTATCAAGATCGATAGATTCTATCTAGATGCACATCCTACTCCTATAGTGGATCAACTGTCACCAACATCCACTACAAGAACTCAATGAGGTCATATTTATATGTCAGTCAAACTTCAGTAGCCTCACTGTGAGCAACCACGCCATCGTAAATCAAAGAATCATTTACACAACTACAGCATCAAGATAATCATTGATGATTGAGTAAAAATTCAAGTGATCTCTCATATGGTCACGCTCAATACTAGTTATTCTTTAACAACTATCCATACTTGTCGCTAGTATCTCTACACTATAGATCAGAGACTCATCTATCTCAAAAAAAATGATCTTGTGCGTCAGTCTATCTAGATCGATCACTATCCTCATGATGATACTATGATCGAGAATAATTTAGAAATTAATTATACATATCTCTAATTCTCAATACCTTACGAATATGTATCGAAAGTATTAATTTCATGGATATTTCAAAGACACATCACACTTGAATGAAAATAAAACTTGCTCTTTTATTGATCAAATCAATATTTTAAGTATAAAATTATAACCTAGAGTTATTACAATGTATCAGCCGTATTGGCTTCTAGGACATGCATCCAACAAGAAGTCAACTTTATAGCAGGGTCACCCAAGGCCAATCACCTAATGCGATCCTATGGGGCCTACCACTGCATCTTGATCACCGTCGCTACCCCTTCGGATCCTCTACACTCTGCGGATCCCTCCGAAGCTGTGTCGGATACACCATATCCCATGGGCATCTCCAAAACCCAAGACCTCATCCAACTTTTCAAATCTAGTGCTTGAACCTAAAAAATTTCATCCTAGCACTTTATCCTTTTTTGCCCCTACACCAACCGTCACTTCAGCGTCATCTGGAAGAATTATAGCTCAAACCCTATCCTGGGCTCAAACCCATCTATCTCAATTTAAGGCTCGCCACAGCCTCCTCATAGATATCTGAATCCTCTCTTGCTGCAAACAACCCATCTGACATGATATCCCTAAAGCCTCGATCCACAGTGTCCGCAATCCCACATAAATCCATGCAATGCGTCAATGCTGTTGGTGCGAGAATCAAACACCTATCCTTGCACGCCTTGGCTCTAAACCTATGCCAAACCATCCTCCATATATGGAGGCACCTCTAGCCAGTGCTCCATCCGAATCGTAACTCCTCCTAGTACCCCTACAGAAGATAAAATCTGATCCAAGATCAGTCGCCCAGCACTGCCCTGCTAGACCTCCTACCAAACCTCCACCATCACTGCGGTCGTTTCAGACCTTCCGCACTCCGCAAATACCTACGAAACCACCAAAGGACCTCCTCCTCCTCTGAACTAACTGTGACACTCTGTGGATCAACCATCTTCATCATCCTAAGGCTCTGCAAATCCATGCTCTGGTTGAACCACTGAATGCACCCCGACTACTTCCCCGCCTTCTACATCTGAAAGCATATAGTCGCTTCTTCAGCTCCACCTCGACCATTATCCTTTGGAGAACCTCTCCTCTAGTATGCCAAATATGCCAAACACTCCTCATCCATCAAACAGTCCTCTGCTGCCCATCTTCCCTGGAGAACCCTATCGCCTAACCGTCATACACCCCGATCTTTCCATCAAGACCGCCTCCAAACAATGTTGGACTAGCAAATCATGCACCCAAACCTTCCACCCTAAAAATTCTTCCCATCAATCCTCTTAGCGTCCATCTTCAATCCGTTGATCCCGGTTGACCAAACCACAGCAATAACAAAGGTAGATCTAAGACATTCCGTGGAATAGGTGTGCAGATTTCAGCTTTCATCCTATATGACTTCTCCTTCGCTTCTATGCTCTACCAAACTCTGATACCAATTGTTAGGACCATCGTGCACTTGTGTGGATCTGAGGAGACCTACGATGGAGCCCTCTGTAAGAGTTCATGACAATCTAGACTCTTTAGGGTCAGCAAACTTCATGTCCTAGATTGCTGCACGTTAAGAACCCTACAACAGCAACCTAATTCTCATCTTCCCCGCTTCTCGAGACCTGGGATGCACCTCCAAACCTGATCTTTCACTCTCAAGACCATTGAAACCAGGGCTAGGGAGGTGAATCCTTGGGGCTAGCAGATCTAGATGAATCTAGACTAGATTCCTTGGATGAGGAGAGTCTTTGTACGACAGGGATTCTATGGCAGAAATTTTAGCCTATGCGTTTCAACTTATGTGCCTCTTCTCCCACCTTTCTAATCTCTTTTGGATGATCTATCAAGACATTAAGGACATCTGATAGAGCCCTCATTACTATTTTGACAAGATCATAAAATTCGATCCAAGTGGAAAGAAAATTCCTTGTCCACTAGGGACTACTAGCACACACCCTGACAGCAACTTGTGCAGCCTTTGCCAGTGCTCGTCCCCTCGTGCACTTCCTCCACTCATGCCCACCTCCGAAGCCTCCTTCCATGTCATCCTCTGATCCTTGATCAAATTAATAGCTTCTTGGGCATGGAGACTCCCTGGGCATGGAGTCTTAGGTGGCCACATAAGGAGGGACGCCCACATGATGGGCACCCATATGATGGGGTGCCTCCCTCTTCCAAACCCTAGGGCGGCTAGGGCTTGAGGGAGGTGCCCCATTCTAGGGTTTTCTCTTACTTCCTAGGATGGCGTGCAAACCACAAAGAGAGAGAAGTTAAGGAGAAAAGTCGTATATTGATCTATAACAACTATTACAATATATGGGTTTATATATCCTAGGGTTTCCATATGAATCCTAGTAAACCCTAGCTCAAAAACTCCCATGGCTAACCCACATGAGATTGTGCTCACCCAAGCCCGTTTACACCCATGACTTGACCCAATCTCACCCTTGAACTTAAACCCAGCTTAATACAAGTTAGCCCCTTGAGGCTCAAAATCTCTAAACCTTAAGACCTTGAAGGATGACAACCTTCACCCTAGGATCCAAACTAGTTTTAGAATCCTGAAACCAAGCCAATGGCTCCTCTCATGGCCTTCCAAGGCTTGGGAGCACCACACATGCACCAACAATCTCCACCTTCATTCCCCTAAGCCTTGGCAAGCCTCTGCATAATCCATCTGCACGATCCTACTGTCACTGCACGCCCTGATAACTCCCTGTGCAAACCTCCATCATCGATGCCAATCTTCTTCAGCTTCTATGCACCCTTGGAGACCTTTGGGATGACTGCCTCTATAGCTGAAGACCATTGCTTATTTCTTGGTACCACCTTAAAATTTGTATGCTCCCTTCTGCTTGGCAGTTGCATCACTCACCCTGGACTTTCCTGGAGAAATCGTAGTGTTCCTAAATCGACACTCGCTACTACTGAAACCCTCTTCACCTGTGAAGCCACCTCTGCCCGATGCTCCACCTGAATCAAAAGTCCATTTGATACCATAAAGTCGACTTTGTACCTGAGTCATTCGAGGCCAACCACCCAATGCTATCCTACTGGGCCTGCCGCTGCACCTCGATCATCGTCCCGCCCCTTTGAACCCTCCACACTCTGCAGATCCCTCTGTAGCCATTTTGGATACACCGCATCCCGCGGGTACCTCCAAAACCCAAGAGCTCATCCAACTCTTCAAACCCAGTAACTGAACTTAGAAATTCCATCCTAGCACTTTATCCTCTTCTACCCCTGCACCAACCGTTGCTTCAGCATCACCTGAAGGAACTGCAGCTCAAACCCTATCCTGGGCTCAGACCCACCTATCTCAACTTGAGGCTCGCTACGGCCTCCTCATAGATATCCAAATCCTCTCTTCTACAACAACCTATTTGACACAGTCTCCCCACCCCAGAGCCTAGATCCACAGTGCCCGCAATCCCACATAAATTCACACAATGCATCACCGCCACTGGTGCTGGAATCAGACACCTATCCTTGCCTCCCTTGGCTCTAAACCTATGCCAAACCATTCTCCATATGTGGAGGCACCTCTGGCTGGTGCTCCACCTGAATTGCAACTCCTCCTGGTGCCCCTGTAGAAGATAAAATCTTATCCGAGATCAGCCGCCCAACACTGCCCTGCTAGAGCTCCTACTGAACCTCCATGATCGCTGTTGCCATTTCGGACCTTTCGCACTATGCAGACACCTATGAAACCACCAGAGGACCTCCTTCTCCTCTAAACCAACTGTGACACTATATGGATCAACCATTTGCATCATCCCAAGGCTCCACAAATCCATGCTCTAGTCGAACTGCTGAATACACCCCAACTACTTCCCTGCCTTCCTACATCCGAAAGTTGTATAGTCGCTTCTTCAACTTCACTTCGACCATTACCTCTTGGAGAACCTCTTCTCTAGCATGCTAAACATGCCAAACACTCCTCATCCACCAAACAGCCCCCTGTTTCCCATCTTCCCTAGAGAACCCTATTGTCTAACCGTCATACACCCGGCCTTTCCACTAAGACCACCTCCAAACAATGTTGGATGAGCAAATCATGCACCAAACCTTCTATCCAAGAAAATTTCCTTCCCATTAATCCTCTAAGCCTCTACCTTCAACCCGCTGCTCCCAATTGACCAAACCATAGTAATAACAAAAGTAGATCCGAGATATACCATGGAATAGGTGTGCAGATTTTAGCTTTCACCCTGTATGACTTCTCTTTTCTTCTATGCTCCATCAGACTCTGATACCAATTGTTAGGACCGTCATGCACCTGCATGGACCTGAGGAGACCTACGATGGAGCCCTCTGCAAGAGTCCAT
The DNA here is from genome assembly GCA_000441515.1 of Elaeis oleifera. NCBI lineage: Eukaryota > Viridiplantae > Streptophyta > Magnoliopsida > Arecales > Arecaceae > Elaeis > Elaeis oleifera. Next base: position 204,680 of record KE505647.1, read on the forward strand.
AGCAATCTGGACTCTTTAGGATCAGCAAAATTCATGCCCTAGATCGCAGCATGTCAAGGACCCTATAGCAGCGATCTAGTTCGCATCTTTCCTGCTTTTTGAGATCTGGGATGTACCTTCAAATTTAATATTTCACTCCCAAGATCCTTGGAACTAGGGCTAGGGACATGAATCTTTGGGGCTAGCAGATCTGGACAGATCTGGATCAGATTCCTTGGATGAGGAGAGTCCCTATACGACAGGGACTGTATGTTAGAAATTTCAGCTTGCATGCTTCCAACTTGTGTGCCTCATCTCCCACCTTTCTGATCTTTTTTGGATGATCTATCAAGACATTAAGGACATCTGATAGAGTGGTCCTTACTATTTTAACCAGAGCATAAAATTCGATCCAGGTGGAAGAATTCTTATCCAACAGGGACTACCAGCGCACACCCGGACAGCAACCTGCACAACCTTTGCCCATGCTCATCACCTCATGCACTTCCTCTACTCATGCCCACATCCTCTGATCTCTAATCAGATCAGATGGCTTCTTGGGTATGGAGACTCCTTAGGCATGGAGTCTTAGGCGGCCACACAAGGAGGGATGCCCACATGATGGGGCACCTCCCTCTTCCAAACCCTAGGGCGACTAGGGCTTGAAGGAGGTGCCCCCTTCTACGATTTTCTCTTGCTGCCTAGGGTGGCATGCAAATCAGAGAGAGGGAAAAGTTAAGCAGAAAAGTCATATATTGATCCCTAACAAACTGTTACAATATATGGGTTTATATATCCTACAATTTTCACATGAACCCTAATAAACGTTAGCTCAAAAGCTTCCATAACTAAACCACACGAGATTGTGCTAACCCAAATCCATGTACACCCATGACTTGACCCAATCTCACCCTTGGACCCAAATCCGATCCAATAGAAGTTAGCCCCTTGAGGCCCAAAATCTCTGAACCTCAAGATCCTGAAGGCTGACAGCCTTCACCCTAGGATCCAAACTGATCCTAAAATCCTGAAACTAAGCCCATGGCTCCTCTCATGGCCTCCCAAGTCTTGGGAGCACCACACATGCACCAACATTTGATTCAATATGTCTATCTCAATCTCACTATTCTCAAATAGTTATTAAAAAATTTGGATATTCTGATTACTCTTCTGTATCTACTCTTGATGACCCATCCATCTATCTCTCAAAGAACATAAAAAAATCTATGAACCAAGAGAAGTATGCTTAGATCATTGGTCCCTTATTGTACCTATCTAATCAGACTAAATTAGATATTGCTTATGCTATTTCTAGACTTTAGTAGATATACTAGTAATCCTAGTATAATTCATTAGACTACTTTACAAAGAGTATTTGCATATATTAAAATAACTATAAATTACTCCTTACATTTTGCAGGCTATCCAAATCACTACAAGAAATTAATGTATTAGCAACGGTCATTGGCAATGGTATTTTCACCATCGCTAATAGAGGATATTAGCGACGGTATTATCGATGGCAACACTTCTGTTGATAATATTTATTAAATTATTTATTAAATTTATTAATGATGCTGGAAAGATTATTAGCGATGGCACTATTAGCGATGGATTTAGCCATCACAAAAAAAGAAAAAAATTATTTATTAAACTTACTAATGATCGCGAAAAGAATATTAGCGATGGTTATCACCATCTCTAATAAATTTTTTTATTTATTAAACTTATTAGCGACGGTAGAAAGCGTATTAGCGACAGTATTTATCGTCGCTAATAATCTATAATTTTTTATTTTTTTGAATATGATATAATTTAAATTTAAAATCTATCTTCGTTATTAATTATCTAAATAATTATCGTTAGAGTATTATCATAAAAGACTGTCTCGATTCGATAGTCCTAGCTATATCGATCAATAAAATTTGATTTCGACAGTCACAAATGATCGCATGATGATGTCATAGATAGAGACCACCAATAGATCCAAAAATTTACAACAATAATTTTGATGATATTTGTAGCATACTATCAAATTTATTTCAATCGAACATCATTATCATGGTCAATTTAGCACAAAATGATTTGGTTCGTTAAATAAAAAATAAGTGATCAAAAGATCAAACAGCATCTGATTATATGATCACCTTTTAGATAAATAATCTTTACTTATGGTGGTGATCATAAAATTCGAACCACGCATATATGAATGATCTAAAACTATATATCTTTTGATACTCATTCTTAAAATCCTTAAGTAATTATACTTAGCTTTTGTGAGATCTGCTTAACATGGATGGTTCATATATGCATGATTTAGATTTTATGATCATCACTGTGAAAATGATAAAAATAGTAGCAAAGATCATTTATCTGAAAAATCATCTTAATCGGACGCCATTTGATCTTTTGATCACTCATTTTTTATTTAACGATCGAAATCATTTTATGCTAAATTGTTCATGATAATGATGTCTGATTGAAGTAAAATTTTGACAGTGTGCTACAAATATCATCAAGATCATCATTGTAAATTTTTGGATCCATCAATAGTTTCTATCTATCGGATCATCATGCGATCGTTTGTGATCATCAAAATTAAATTTTATTGATCGACATAGCTAGAGCTATCAAATCGAGATGATCTTTTGTGATGATATTCTAACGATAATTATTTAAATAATGAATAATAAAAATAGACTTTAAATTCAAAATCATACCATATTCAGAGAAAAATAATGATAGATTTTTTATTAATTTGGCCTATGATTATTAACGATGGATTTTTTTATTATTAGCGATGGTGTTTAGCCATTGCTAGTAACTTCCTCCTTCCTGTCGATTATCTTTCACGCACGCCCTCATTTTTCCCACCCCCTTCACTGTGCGCCCTGATTTTCCCCACCCCTTCCCTGCGCACGTATCATCTTCCCCGAGCTCTCTCCTTGCCATTGATCGCCTCCTCCTTCTCCCCTCACCGCCTCCCCTTGCCAGATCGACCCCTCACCGCCTCCCCTTGCCGGATCGACCCCCACCACCTTCCCTTGTTGGATCGGGCCGTCGACCACCTCCCCTTCTCCCCCGCCGCTCCCCTTACCGGATCATGCTCCCGCCGCCTCCCTTTGCCGGATCATCCCCTCCCTCTCCTTGCTGGATCGGGCCCTCATCGTCTCCCCTTGTCGGATCGAGCCCCTGATGCCCCCTTGTCGGATCGGTCCCCGCCATCTCTCCTTGCCAGATCGGCCTCCCGCCCTCCCCTCATCGGATCGGGCCCCTGCTGTCTTCCCTTGTCGGATCAGACCCCTCACCACCTCTCCTTGCCTGATCGGCCCTCAGCCACCTTCCGCCTCCCGAGCCCTGGCTGCGAGCCCCGACCGCCTCCCAAGCCCCAAGCCTCCAGCTACCTCTTGCCTCCCCGAGCACCCGATCGCCTCCCACCTCCTCGAGCCCCGATCGCAAGCACCCGACCACCTCCTCGAGCCCCAACCGCCTCTCGCCTCCTCGAGCCCCTGATTGCAAGCACCCGACTGCCTCCCCGAGCCCCGACCACCTCCTACCTCCTCGAGCTCCCGGCCCCGAGCCTCCGATGACCTCCCGCCTCCCCAAGCCCTCGAATGCCTCTCGCCTCCTCAAGCCCCCGACTGCAAGCTCCCAGCTGCCTCCCGCCTCCCAAGCCCTTGGTCGCGAGACCTCGGCTACCTCCAACCTCCCCAAGCCCCGACCGTGAGCACCCGACCGCCTCCTCGAGTCCTCGACCGCCTCCCACCTCCCTGAGCCATCGACCACAAGCCCCGGCCACCTCCCACCTCCCCGAGCCCCCGACCGTAAGCCCCCGGCCACCTCCCACCTCCCCGAGCCCCAACTGTGATCCTACTAAGGTAATTACAACATCTCTGGGCTCAAGGGCTTCATGGATTCTATGTTTACGCTCTTGGTGACACCATCAATAGTTGCATGTCTACTGGTAGCGAGCTCTTATTTTGAGATTCAACATTGTCTGTGATTAAAGTACTTGATTTGTGAGTTATTTTAATGTTCTTTCAAATGCAGGGCCGCATTTTAATCTTGTTGGAAAGGACTATGGGGCACCTGAAGATGAGAACCATCATGCTGGTGATCTTGAAAATGTGACTCCTGGTGAAGATAGTATGATCTATTTATCATGACTACTTTATGATGCTGCATTGTTATTTTATAATATTTAAAAATGACAACTTGGTATTAGAAGTGATGTTTTACTTATGCTTGAGCAAGTTTACTAAAGCATTATGCATAGCTGGTTACTGGAATACTAGATGTTTATGTTAATTTGATTTGATGTTTCAGAGAATGTTAATTTTAGCATTATTGACAAGTAGGTTATTTACTTTTTCTTATGTTTAATATATTTTTAATGACATATTATTCTTTCTATCTTTTAAACTCTTTCATGTTTATTCTCTTTTGCAAATTCCTCTCAGTGGACCAAATTCCATTATTGGAAGGGCTGTTATTGTCTGTGCCAATCCTGATGACCTCAGAAAGGATAAACTTTACTCCTCAGATATTCATGTTAACTTCATATTTCATTAATTTTAGGCATGAACATTGGATGATATAGAACAATTAGTTATGATATGTTGAGCATCAATTTGTATATATATTATTTTTTATTTTTTTATTTTTATTTATTTCATCAAAAGCATACATGAGCTAGCAAGTCATTAAAATCTCCATCTCTATTAATGCT